>JAMKCH010071335.1:0-152311 GCA_023653785.1 Ophioderma brevispina
ATTGAAGAGATTTCATATTTTCTGAAAATGTACGCATTGCCTCTTTTAAGTGACCAGGAATGCTATGGACCCCTCAAAATTTGTTTTCGCGCTGTCACGATTTACGGATGAGGTTTTTTTCGTCGAAATTTTTGCAAAATTGTGGGCTTTTAAATGAAGCTTCTTTTCAACCAACAAATAAAAATTCGATGTACCGTTAATGAGTTAATTGTACAGTGGTCCCATGGTCCCCCCTTGGGCACTAACAGAAGCCGCTGAGATTATCTTTAATTTTAAGAACTACAGCCAATTTTTTTTGTTTTTGCCTGATTATGTGCATAGTACGTACAATTATTAGTAACATTAAAAATACTTAACCGTTAATTCTGTTGAACCAAACTTCACGCGATCTTGAAAAAACCGTTCCTGACAAAAACGCTATGTGAGACTGACGTACTTTGCAACACCCGGTGAAAATACACGATTGCTTAAAATAGCCATTTTGTGTTATATATATGTAAGTAGGTCTTCTATAGACCAATATTCATAGTGTAGGGGTGTAAGCGCAAGGCTCGTTGAAGTCCGTCTTTTTTGCTCCAATTTTTGGGTGTTTTGAAAACAAGGCTCTGCCCGATTACAGCCAAATAATGAAATTTATTATTGCTCATGGTGGTGGTTGGCGTTGTCTTATGACCCTTCACATGTGGGGGGTATCAATTCGTGTAAACATTCCTTCGGGACGTGGTTTTCTGGGGGAAGGGGGGCCTTCCAATTGACCCCGCCCCCACCGGCACGACGGGAGTAAGCCCTTAGTCAGGTTACGCGTCAAGGAACCTGACAGAATGTTGGAAAAATCCGCGTTGGCTTGGTTGGTTTATGTGGAAAGGACGCAAGTGGCGTGACGAGTGGGGGGGACAACAAAAATCGGAAATGGGAGCCAAAAATTGGAAGGAAAAGGAGAAGGAAGAGAAAGATACAAAAAAAGAAGAGGGAAAGAGAAGAAGAAAGGGGGGAAAAGGGAAAAGAGAGGGAAGATGGAAGAAGAGGAAAGGAAAGGGAAAAGATTGAAGGGAGAAGGTTGCCCCGGTTAGCCCTGCCCTCCCCCTTTCAGAATTTGAACCGGGCTGGAAAAAATATGCGTCTGAAATTCGGGAAACTTTTTGAGTCATGCCCCCCCCCCGCCCCCCGAGGCTCAGTTTCTGGTGTCGGCCCTGAAAGCGTACAAGGATCATAACAGTAACTAATTAGCAGCGAACTCAACATTATGAAAGTTCGAAAAAGAAAACGAGACCAATGTCTTCTAGACAGACACCCATCAAGAATAACTACATGTAAAATGGTGTCTTGACAAAAGACACTTCACGGGTCATCAATTTTGAGACGTATCTATTAGACACAAAGACATGTCTCCATTGCAAGACATGTTCAAATGTCACGACACTAATTCCAAGTCCGTTTTTATGAAGCCACTTCGGTTTGTAAGACGTGTCTTTGTCATCATTCTTGAGACAGTCTGGCTGGAAGTCGTGTCTTTGTGTCTTAGCTTATGTTTTTATTGGTTCTATTTTCTTTTCTATTGGTAAGACAGGTCTATTGCCGAAACATGTCTTAATAGACCCCAAGACACCATTTCTACAGTATACTGACTTTCGGGTTGAACCACGTCGTTTGTCTTCCATTGCCAGCCAGGTCACCAGAAACCTATTTTGGGGATGAATTGGGCGCAGCGTGTATGGTGCACACATTTCTAATTTCCAATGTCTTGGTTTTTCCAGACACCTATAGGGTGTGGAATCATAAGACCGAAGACATAAGACATCAATTTCATTATACACAAAGTTATTTTTAGTTCTTATGTCTTAGTCTTGGGGTCTTCGGTTCTATGTTTCCGACACCCGTTGAAGAATACGTGGTTTGGAATCATTTGAAGCTTGGACTGTAGCTGCTAAAGGCGACACTTAGTTATAGCAGTTTAAAATGAAATGAAAAAGTGAACATTAAGCCTCTGATTTTAATGTCATAAAACATTTTTGGTAAAGCATCTACGGCTTGTATCTAATATTTTTATTTTTTTCCTTCACGTCTACGTCGCGTCGAGTCGCGTCGTACGTAAAAGTTACGTCGCTAGGGATGTTTCCCATCAGTAGTGAGTTATTGGTATTATAATTATGCTTTTCTTCCATTGCATAAGCTATGATTACATGTTGGTTAGTGAAATATCAAGCTTCCTCACAAACCGCGACGTGGTTTTCCTTGGTTTACCAGAACTTATTTTAAACCCAATAGCCCGTCTCCCAGGCGCCCACCACAAAAACAATGAAGTCCATTAAAAATGACACGTACAATATAAACTTTTGGCGTCCCTCGTGACAATATGGATTCACAGGAGTGCATATGACACTTTCAAAATATTCCTTTTATTGGAAGATAAATTCTTTTATTCGGGGCCCGGGCTCGAATATAAAAGTGAAGGGGATGTGTGGCCGAAATTAAAACATGGGGGTATTCAGCCGATGAAAGGCAGGAAACAGAAACAGGAGGTTATTGCGTGAGATCCCAAAAAAAGAGGATCAGTCAGTGAAGACCAGGAAAGAAATGGGCGAAACACTGAAGGAATTGACTAAAATCTGTCAATGTCTTTAAAAATGTTAAACAAATTCAGAAAAAATCGCAAGAGTTTAGATTTCGGGGAAAAATTCCAACATTCTAGTCAGTCAACAAAGGGGTTTCTTAAGTGACTGATCAGTATTGAGTGAAAAGGGGGCCATTGGGGACAGTAAAATAAAAAGATCTTTGAGTGAGAGCGCGTTGAAAAAGAAGGGTCAATATGTGGCCAAACCTAGCCCGTCATCTTTATCAGCCGATTATCAGTACTTGAGTCCCCCCTCGGTCTAATATCAATCGGGGCATGCAAAAAGCGCCACCAATATTTGAGCCTACAATTTATCCCGGCGGGGGGGGGGGGGGGGGGGGGGGGGGGGGGGGGCACTCCTATATTGAAAGTGACGGGATGTGCGGATGGGACGTTCAAAGTAGGGGGGCATCGGTTGAGGAATAAATACAAAATAAGGGGGTCATTCAGGGCCCATTTAATAAAAAAGGTGACGGCGGCATCAAGTGAGTAGTAAAAAAGGGGGGGTCTTTTTCAGTGACGTTTAATATAATATATATGTATTTAAACACGGTTATTAAAACATGATCAAAGAACCAATGTTCTTCCACATGTCCGTTAACAAAGCAGGCCGGCGGAAGCAAATTGAAAATGGTGTGCGGCGGGCTAAATGACGATGTCCCTGGTGTACGCATAGTACTAGATATTACAGAGGTCCCGTTAACCGGCGTGCACATCCTGTTTCTATATATTTGAGATTTTGGCTACAGGACCATATGGTTCCCCCTCCCTGCTCGAAGCGCAGAACCCTTGCAATGTTCGCTTTCCAAAAAAACATTTTCCCATGCAATAATTGATACAAACAATTGAAATTTGCTTATAGGTATGATCAACGGTTTTAAAAAGTAAAAATATAGTGGATGGTTTAGGTTTCATGAGAGTTCCTATATGGCCATATCAAGTGTCCTGGGGGGGTGGGGAGGGGGGTCCGCGCAAGCGGCGGAACCTCGCAATATCGCTTTCCAAAAACACATTTTCCCATGCAAATTGATTTAGAACCACAACTTGAAATTTGGAAGTGGTTCACTTCACATGTTGTATATATAATGCTTTATACAGAGTGGTCCAAAAAGTTACACGTTTTCTTAAGCAAATTTTCTCAAATGTGGCTGCTAGACATATCACAATGTACTTGAGCGGTGTTAGTGGTGAAAACAAAGCTGAAATGACAAAAGGGCCGCCATCTGGAGGAAAAGAGGTGAAAACCACTTTGCACATGAATGGCCACTAGTTGGCGATTATTGTAGCAAAAACTGATATAACCAAACATTGACACAACGCACCCCGTCATGGGACTGGGTATTTATTAACTCTTCTATAAAAAATACTTTCCTCAGTTGTAGATGCCTTATTCTAGAGCTAAATACTGAGCGACAGCTTCATACAATGATGATAAGTGACTGACAAGAAAAGAATGCAAGACCCTTCTAATTTAAAATTCGCTCCAATTGACAATGCAATGTAATTATTTTGTAAATTGACATTAATTTTGAAAGTGGATTCAATGGAGTAAGTGTACGTACTCTTTGGTTCAGTTTCATTGTCTCATTCATTTTTCAAAAGGTAAAACACCTCAACACACTTGAAGGGTGGTCAGTAGTTCTAACTTGAGTAGGCCTATACAGTAAGGTATTGATAACCAAGACTGCCCCATATACTTAGCCTACGTGTGTGCAAAGTGGTTTTGACCTATTTTTCTCTACACACCATTTTGTTATTGAGCGCTGTTTTCAACATAACTTTCACAGGTTCTAACAAGATATTGTAGGTACTAAATATCTTCAACGAATTAATTTGTCGTCCACCCAATTTTGAGAATTTTAAAGACAAAAAAATGTAAAAATTTTTGAACACCTGTTAAGTATGATCAACGGTTTTTAAAAAGTAATATAAAAGTTAATGGTTTTAGTTTTTTGAAACTATGCCATAAAGTGTTCATGGAAATTTCGTAAAGCTGTTTTGGGGGGTGGGTGCGGGATGGGGTTCCCCCTCCTGCGTTAAGCGCGGAACCATTGCATTGTTCGCTTCCAAAACACATTTTCCCAGCAAACTTTGATAGAAACAATTTGAAAAAATGCGTTAATGGTATGATCAACGGTTTTTTAAAAGTAAAATATCGTGGACGTGTTACCATGTGATATGCAAAGGTTGTCAATGGATCGTACGCGTCAGTATAGTAGAGCTTGCCGGGGGTGAGTGAGGGCAAAGTGCGAAACGTTAAATGTTCACTTCCAAAACACATTGTCCATGCAAATGATGGTAACAAGATGATTTTTAATCATGACCGACCGTTTTGCAAGCAAATCAAAATTCTTTTTTTTTGAATGATATATGGCCGCAATGCCAGCCATGTGCAGCGTAAGCGATGCGGGTGTACGGGCGAAACTTAGGAGTCGAGTATTTCGTTTTCAAGGAATATTTCTACCTTAATAGTTGACATAGACCCAATAATTTATATTGCAAGTAAATATAAAAAGTAATTAAAAGTTTTTTAACTTTTTTAATTTTTTCTGAAAAAAAAAAGATTACAAAATGGTTGTAATGCAATTTTGAAATGAAGCACGTCAAAGTAAGTGCACGGGCCGTTTCAGCATGTGTAAAGGTAGCACAAGATTGGTCCCAACGTTCATTGACAAATTTATCGTCATTTCTCAAAGCGTAGAGCCCTAATTCGTTTTAAACCACCGCGTAGCGCTGAAAATTTTGAAAATCTTACGGGTTTTTATAAAGAATTTTTCCACTGTAGTAACAGGGCAATTTTTGTTAACCCTATTATAAGCGTGGGGTAAAGTTTTTTATTTGAAAGTGGGGAAAGTTTTTTTGGATTTTTTTTTTTTTGATCGGAGGTTGGTTGATTTTTTAAAAAGCTCCACCCCCCTTGGAAGTCTAATGGGTGCGTCCCTAAGGGCCTGGGAAAATGGTGTTTCTAGATGGACTCTCGTGGTAAATTTTATGAGAGTTCATATATCAAGCGCGCGAGGGGTGTGGTGAATGGTGTCCCCCTCCCCGCGCGAAAACCCTGGCAATGTTCGCGGTCCCCAAAATGCATTTCTCATGTCAAGTTGATTGACACATTGACATTTGTAAGTGAGTTTCAGTTATAATTGGTGGATCAAGTCAAAAGTATAATTCACGTTACATCAATGTTCGTGGGAATGCCTATTATTCAAGCGACACGAGGTGTGAGGAATGAGACTCGAAACCGTTGCAATGTTCGCTTCCCACAACACATTGTCTCAGCAAATGTCCCCTATCTAAAAATGATTAGAAAGAGTTCCATATATGTACCCCCTTTTAAAATCCTACAGGAAACAAACCAAGATAGGCCCTGCACTGAAATCGGGGCTATAACTTTTATACGTGCAAACGAAAGATTTTGGGCTCCATATAGGCCTATTGGGTTTACAGTTAGTAAGTTCATATAGATAAGGCCCCCAAATATTTCTGGTATTTTGGCTAAGAAATGGATTGAAAAAAAACGTTGAAAACAAAAGGCGATTTCTTTTTATTTGCTATTAATTTCAAATGTAAAACATAGGCTGATAAAACGTAAGTAAATTCGAAATTTAACAATTTTTTTTGTACCAAAGAACATGATTCTCAGATTAGCCATTCACATAGGGATATATGTTTGATAGAAAGCTTAACATTGGTGCATGCAGAGAAATCAGAATTTTAAATATTTTTTTTCGGGACACCCGTATGTGAAATCTCTGGTTGCACCTTTAACCGCGGGTAGCGCGGAAAAGGAAAATTTTATGGTAAAAGTATTTTTCCGTTATAATGTATAAAGGCCAAACACTTGTATCATCTCGCATGTTTTTCCGCGAGTGGGGGGAGGGAGACGGCTCCCGCGGATCGCCATTGATATTCCTAATTTTCGAATACCCATGCTTATTTAAGATAATCGAAAATTCAATTCCACCTTCGCACGTTTCCCTTCCCCTCTTTCTCCCTTCCCATCTTTCTCTCTGTTCTTTCCCTCTCTTCTCCCCTTCTCTTTTTCTTCCTCTCTTTTTGCTTCTCTCTCTCCTTTTTCTCTCCTTTCTCCCGCTTTTTTTTTTTACTTCTTAAAAGTGGGCGGCGATTGCCGCACCTGGCGCTAGCTTGCGCCGGCCCCTGCAAGTATGAAACATGTTAAAATGATATAAAAGCATAAGTATATTATGAACAATTTTGATAAAATCTACAATTACTATTACAACACCAGAGAAATGTTAACGCAACAGGTTAAAAATAATTCTTTTTTAAACCATGATAAAAAATTGCACTTCGAAACACATATGAATGCGACCGACATTGCCAGACTCTCACCCGCAGCACACACAATATTTGAACATCACACACCTCCCAACACAACCCACACACTCACAACACAACACACCCACACCTTCCACCACCACCAGACACAACCACCAACACACAGTCAAACATACTGACGCACAACAAAACCAAGTTAAAAAATGAAAAAATACATTTTTAATAATGGTATCACAGCTAATATAGAACTAATAATTGGTTAAACTACCATTAATTAATTTAAATGTTGCCTCCCCCCGCACATATCCGCCACCTATTTTTGGGAGTGCCCCCCGGCATTTTTCTAACCCAAAATCGAATTTTAACATAGTGTGACTATCGGATTACTCCTAATATTAGAATATAAAACGTTCTCACTGAAATCAATCACCATGGTTGTCAATTGGGGGAACAGAGGACATTACCCCTCTCCCCTTTTTGAAGGGTGTGGAAGTACATTGTCCATACCATCTATTGTTATAACTTTTACATGCGTCCACAAATGAATGGATAATGAACCCCCGCATCCTCAAGCGCAGATTTCAATGGTAGTAATGGCGTTGCAGAGTTATTCAATGTGGTGTAATCCACCCAATTCATGCCAATGTTCACTGATGAGCGTCACTTCATGTGTCTGGAATTATTGATTTCTGCCCGTTTAGAAGAAAATAGTTTTTTACTTGTTTTTTTCAAATACCTAATTCTCCGTGGCATCATTAATGATTCGAAATAACCTTTATTATGATTTCATGATTACAATAATTTTTTTTCCCTTTGCGTGTAACCTTACTTGTTTTTATTTTATCAATACTGCTTTGTTATGGTGTGATGAAACTACTTCCATGCTGCCAATATTTTTAAAACTTGAAAATTTTTGCACTTGCTTTACTCGACCAGCTGGAGGCCGACCACATCCATATTAACTCCGCAGCGCGACGTAACGCGACGCGACGCGACGGACGCGTATATTAGATATAACCATTTCGGCTTTATCCGTTAATCAGAATCCTTACGTAAGACTGAGTTAAGGTTTTTGAAACTGTCTTCAATACATTTGTTGTCCATTTTGCTGTTACACAAATATGTACACGCGTGGCAGCGCTTTTGGGAACCTTTGTTTAAAAGCTGGCGTTTATTTGTCTCGATTGTTGCATAAATTGCCGATGAAATCTACCTGTATTTTGTTACTGAAAATGGTCAGTAACGAGTGAAACTATGGTATTGTGAGTATATAGATTAGTACTGAGCTCCCGCATGTCGTCGGTGAGAATTTTTTTCACTTCAAGTCTACCGTTTAATGTTCGCGAGTTCCAAATGAGCTACAGCTGTAGGGTTTTCAGTAAGTGTTCACTGTTAAATTTTGTAGAAAATTCAGGACATTTCCCATAGCTCTGCGCTAACGTACCTAGTATTGTCTTTTCTCACTATACGAGATAAATGTCTTGAAATCATCTGTACGGAGCCACAAATTGCGTGTCCACAAATGATAGTCTTCTGTGTAAAGTTGGCATTTGTACGAAGCGACCAAACTGAAGATAACTCACAAGTTGTCACACTTTTGGTATTGTCCTTTGGTAATGTCCCCTAATTTGTTTGGCAAGAGGCAATTGATTTAGAGACTTGTGAGAATGCATTCATTTTTTAGCAGTCCACATTTGCCACGTTACCATTTTCTGTGTAGTAGTGTAGCCTGGTATGTCATAAATACAGCCGTCGTGTTTTTTTTTCTGTTAAAAGAAAAAATTCCACTTGAATTCTTTATCTTTGGTGTAACTTAATTGGAAAAAATATCTTGGAATTTTTCAAAACGTTTTTAGGGTTTTAAATCCAACATGGGCTGCCAAAATACACAAATTCCATTATAATTGGGATTCTGAACGCATAGAAGGTCCAAATTGACAACAATACCCACATTTTTCAATACCACAGAGCTCAAAAACAGCTAAATTCAATATTGGCAGTCCACATTGAAAACTTACGTGTATCCTGGTATCCAAGATGGCGTCCAAAATGGCCGCCAAAAGGCTGTTATGAATCTAAACGCTACATCAACACTAATCAATATGAAAATCGGATTCGATCCATGGTGTAATTTAATCTTGTGTCTTAGGAAACCCACTCTGACCTTTTTTTGGTTACAAACCTTCAAATCCAAGAAGGCGCAATATGTGCCACTGAAAGCGCTATTAACAGCAAAACACTGGTAATTTAAGACAACTACCTAAGTATAACTTATTCGGGCAGTAACACTTGTATTTAATCTTGAAGACAGAAACATATTTCCCTAGTTTGTTGCTAACTTTCTTTAGATCCAAGATGGCGGCCCACGTAAGTTAAACTGATAATGTAAAAATCTAAAATGATTTCACATAGATCCATGTCATCATCATATTTTTATTACAAAATAAACCCTTCGATGCATCCTTTGGACCCAAGAAACTCATATTTACCATTTATGTTTAAAAAACATACTTCAAATTAGATGGCAGCTATTTGGCTATTAATAAAAAAATCACTAGCAAAACATGGCGATTTTCATACCTAATTATGTTATAATTGCATTCGGAACTTTGAATATAAACAAATGAAGCAACTATAGATACACTCTTTGACACAAGAAAACTCATTCTACCATCTATTTTTTTACTAATATGATAAAAAGTTAGATCCAGCTTATATAAACTTCATTTTGATAATTATACGGGCGAACATTGGAATTCTGATACGGAATAAGAATCCAATATATTTGTATATACGCAAGATATTATACTTTTATCAATTTGTTAGTAAATGTAAAATTCTGCTTTTCAAATCGAAAATGACCATATATAGTTATTTTGTTTTTTCAATCAAAACCTAAATGATAAAATGAGTTTTGGTGTCCAAAGTGTTTATTCTAGTTACTTCATTTATTTAATAATTCAATTTCCAAGCAAATACGTAAAATATGGAGATATGTTTTTAGATATATGTGAATATTCTCGGTCAGTTTTTTTTGGCTATTGATTTCACAAACTTAAATTATAGATGGCGTTTTTGTTGTGTCCAAAAGTTTATAGTTGCTTTCATTTATCTTATTTAAGGAAAAATCGGCTATTGAGAGTGGACCATGGCATATTAGTGCCCATCTTGGATTTCAGGCTGTAATTAAATCTTACTTGATAGGGGTTTCAGTTTTTCCAAAGTATGTATCGAGTTGCTTGAATACAATGTGTACAACATTTGTTTACAAAAAACATTTGTTTGAAGGATGTTCACAATTTAAATGGTAGATATGGTTTCTTCTCATTTTTAAAAGTATGTCTAGTTGCTTCATTCATTTTTCATTAAAATTTTTTTGTGTCCTGATGCGTAACCATTGTATGGTATGTGATTATGCTTGTACGCAGTCGTCACCATTTTGGATTTGAAATCATGTTTTAACATTAAAAACGTTTATAATAAAACATGATATGAATACCCTTACGTCCCTGAGGGAAATGACTATCAACCTTACGATCACCGCAAGAACGACGGTTAGCGCAATTTGTCCTAGATCTAGAGCAATTTAAACCCTAAACAGGCAAAGTATTCTTGAAAAGTGGGAAAATCCATTTTGGGATTTAAGGATATAATGAGTTGCGTCATTTCTATTTTTATTCCAATTTCCTATCATGCGCCCCATAACCTATGTATATGAAAACATCACCAGTTTTAAGGCTATTGATATTGATTACACTTGGCCCATTGCCGCCAGCTTCGATTTGAATTATCTTACCAAAGCAAAAATAATGAGTTCCTTGTTGTTCAAAAGTAAACAGATGTTTATTTATGTTTTGATTACTATATTAATAACATGGATCACATGACTGTATGACAATTATACAACGATTTTAGATGTAAGTTCTTACCGTTTCCTTGTATTTTCATTCAACTTCTCATGTAACATAACATTATTTAGATATAAAAATAGCAAGTTTTGGCTCTTATAGTGCTTACAAGGGTCATTATTAGCTTGCCATCTTGGGGTTGATGGGTCTAAAAACGAAATAGAGAGAAGCTCAGTGTAGTTGCTTCATTTATATTTTCATTCAAATTTTCTGATGTAATAACATAATTATACGTAGATATATGAAGAATCTCCAGTTGGGCCTATGATAGATTTAAGAGTGCTTATACGCAATTGATATTTTGACACCACTTGGATTTGAAACATGTAAATCAAAGCAAAATGGTATTTTCAAGTGTCCAAAATTATAAAGTGGTTTTGTAAATTTTTTAAAAACTTAAAATTTTATGAATTTTTTTATTTTATTCCAATTTTCCAATGTTTTATACATAAAAGAATAAGTTGTAATGAAAAATCAAGATTAAGCAATGAAAAATTGAATTGTCTTACAGCAGCTATTATAATTAGCACCTTTGTTGGATTTGGAAGTATGTTTTTCTAACCATAAATGATAAATGACGTTCTTGGTCCCAAAGTATCAACTGGTGCTTTTTTGAATTGTTCTCACTATATATACATGGTCTATGTGAAAAAACATACACAATTTTAACTATTATCAGTGCTAATACGGTGGCCGCTATCTTGGATTCAAGCGGGTTAGCAACACAGAAGTGTATGGAATTTATTTTCATCTTTCGATAGTAAATTTAATTTCTGCCCCAAATGTTTAATAACTTTAGTAGTTTGTCGTAAATTACCAGTTCTGTTAATAGCGCTTTTTGGCGGTCCCATTTTGGCCGCCATCTTGGATTGAAGTATGTTACAAAAAAAAAATTTCCGATGTGGGCCGTCCTAGCACCAACAAGATATAGACCCATGAATTTGAATCCTATTCATCTTGATTAGTGTTAATGCAGCGTTTATATTCATTACATAGGTTTTTGGCGGCCATTTTGGACGCCATCTTGGATTGTTTAATTATTGCCATATTTATTGAATTTGGCTGTTTTTTACTCTATTGGTAATCGAAAATATTGTATTGTCGTCTTTTGGAACTCATATTGCGTTCAGAAACTACTATTATAATGGAATTTTATTATTTTGCGGCCATCTTGGATGTCGCACCCTAAAAATTAGGGTTTTGAAAAAATTCCAGATATTTTCCAACATGTTACAACAACCCAAAACAATGAATAAAGAGAAATTTTTGCTTTTAACAGAAAAAAAAACCAAACCACGAAATTAATCGTAGCCTACACATAACCTGGAAATCACATCACTTTCCATATCTAACTTAGTGGGAAATTCCCTGATCTTACAATGTTTTTAATCTCAAAGCATAAACAAGATGACTCAGTTTCTAAGTTTAGCATTCTTGGGGATTCCCCACCTTCCCCTATTGTGCAATCTAACCAGGTGCCCTTAGCAAAAACAAACTAGGGGTATTCCCCGTTCTCTCTTTTATAGTAAACACATAAAATTGAGAAAATAATATTTTTAAAAGTTTAAGCCGAAATGGAGGCAATAACATCCATCCTCCCCTTTAAGAAAAGATTTGAATGATTAAAATTTCCAAAATCTGGTCTTTTTATTTACCTTTAACCATTTTGTGGTTAAATTTTTACATACTTTTACCAGCAATTTTACACTTTGTTATTATAATGTTTTCTTGCATTGTCTGCCTTTCATTCTAATATTACATAAGGTTGAAATACTAAATTTCTGACCAAATTTTAGGCCGCTCTGGACCAGGCACTTACGACCTTAAATCTTTCCTTTGATGTGTTCTTATGTCCAATTGGATCCTTGTAGAGTTAAACTCCACCTGACAAGTCTCTGTATTTCTATTCTTCATCTGGTGGATGAAATCACGGATTGTGATCCGTGTAACACTGAACTGGGCACTGTTGTACTCAGTACAACTCACTTCAAAATTTTGCAATGACAAAGCAAATGCAAGACATTCTTTCCTCTCATTGTTTGAGTATTTTTCTGATTTTTTTCAAACTTCTTAGAGAATAACATACGGATGACTACAATCATTTCACAATCTGCTTGCATGAGAACTCCACCACAGCCTAGATCACTGGCATCAACTGCCACTTGAAATTGTTTCTGAAAGTCCTGGCGCAATCAAAACTGGCGCATTCATCAAATAGACTTGATTTTCTCAAATGTTTTTCGGCATTCTCTGACACACAATTTTGCGTTTTTCTTCAGAAGGTTGGTCAGCTGACATGCAATTTCTGAGAAGTTTGGACAGTAGTTTCTGTAATACCCACCATACCTAAGAATCTCATGAATCTCTTTTACTCTGTGGTGTGGGTAATTTCTCAATTGGCTTCAACTTTGCAGTGATTGGCCTAACTTGCCCTTGTCCTACAACTTGCCCTAAGTATGTGACATTTGCATGCAAAATTCACTTTTCACCAAATTTAACAGTTAAACCCTGCTTGAGATAGTTTCTCAAACCATTGATGGGAGCTGTCCATGTGTTCTTCATGTGTTCTTCCCATGTTTCATCAACTTACACAAGGAGATCATAGACATAGGCTTCACAATTTTCTATGTCCCTGCAACTACTCTTTTCACTAATCTCTTAAATTTTGCGGGCAGAATTTTTTGAGACCAAATGCCCTTCTTTTGTATTGGTATATCCATCGCATACAAAATGCTGAAATTTCTTTGGCACGGTCAGTGAGGGAACTTGCCAATACCCCTTCACAAATCAAATTGCTAACAATGTGCATTTTCCAACCTATCTATGCAATCATCAATCCGTGGGGTCGGATAGGATCGGTTTTGGAAAGAGAGGGTTGACAAATCGAAATAACCATCAGTTTGGGAACCAGAAACATAGGGAACTCCATTCACTATTGCTTTTTCTCTAACTATTCCAGTGTCTAACATGTATTTCACCTCATTGCTGATATGTGCCACTTGATTGGATTCACCCTATAAGGATGGTTTGCTTACAGGCTCGGAGTCACCTACGTCAATTCATGGGTTATGACATGTGTCCTCACTGGGTACAATCCAGGAAATATGTTTTCCCACTCAGAATTAAACTAACTCTTCAATTCACCTTGTTGACCTTGTGGCGGGTGGACCTTAGTTTCTTGTCCTAAAGTTGGCAAGTAATGTCAGAATTTTGCAATTTGACACGAAATCATCACTTTCTGTGTTTACAGTGCTTGTTTTTGTTCAGTTTCGGACTCTGTGATGTCATCATTTGTACACTCACTAACTCTAGATGACTTTACACATGCAGACTTTATGTTCATCAATCCTCTTTCATTTACTCTTTGAGCATATTTATGTGGACAACTTTCGACTTTTACGTCTACCTGGTGTTTTGACACATAGTCAAGGTCTCCCCACTTTTGTTCTCAATCTCATATGGACCAGATACTTGGGCTTTCAAAGGATGCCCTTGTATGGGAAAGTGCCAAACCTTTGTCACCACTGTTTTGAATACTCTGTTTCTGTCATCTTTTTGTCATACTACCAACGTTTTTTATTTTTGCCCTGGCTTCTGTTTGATATTTGTTTGGCAAGTTCTGTGGCTCTTGGAGCCTGTGCCTGAATTGAGACACATAGTCTAACAAATTCACATCAGGATTTTCACACACATCCACTTTTCCTTTCAGTAGCTTCAATGGTCCCCCCACTTTGTCACCAACACCAACTCAATGGCTAAATCCTAATGACTCTTGTAACAGCCTCCCTGGTAGCAAATAACAGGAGATGAACTCCCTCATCCCAATCCCTCTCAAATGCAAAACATAGGTTTTGATCATTGTTTTCAATGTTGGTGGTTTCATGTTTTTCCATGTCGTACACAACGTATTTTCCCTTTCATATCGATTGTTGGCCACCGTTTCCAAATCAATCGCCGTGCAGATATCGACATACATCCTACTCAATTTCCAACAATTGCTATGAATTCCTAATTTGATCCATTTCTGCATCCCAGTCGTCATGAATTTTCATGCTAAAATGTCTGTGTTTGATCAAATGACTGCATTAGAGTTTTCTAAATATTCCTTCATGATCAAATGGTTGTATATTTTCTAATTTATAATTTGTTCTCACTTTATTAGTATATATCTCAACAATTGCTTGCAATTTCAATATGATGCTCAATTTATTTTCATTTGTAATATCTATTGTACTATATCGATCTCTGCACGGGTCTCTGCTCTCTCGCCATTACTTTGTTTGCATTGTTTTCCGTGTTAAACTCGTGCAGTGATCGACAAATAAATTTGCTTGGTTTAGATTGTTCATGTATCATATCGATCTCTGCACAGGTATTTGCTCATCCGTTCTCCTCTTTTCGGCTCGGTTCCTTAAAAATCCGTGCAGTGATCGTCAAACACTTTGCTTGCTCGAATCTTGCAATTTCTCATTATGATCTAATTTCTGAAATTATGATGTAATTTTGCCATGTCTTTCTTTAAATGCTGAAAATTTCTGTATTTTCAAATGATTCTTTACACATGTGATTTCCCTTTCAATGTCGATCTCTGCACGATTAACTTGCTTTCAATCACTTGCCATCCTTCTGTTGGAGACGTGTCCAAATATCCGTGCAGATAACGACATACATCTTACTTAATTTTTATTCCTTGTTCCAGTTCAGTTGTATCCTTTCAATGTTTTCGCCCATTTATGAAAACTTATTATGATCTCTAACATATTTCTCCTTCATTAAATCAATTTGCATTTGCATAATATATCTCACCTCTGCATCTTAGTATTTCCCTACATGATATGCTCAAGTTGTTTATATTTCCAACGTTATGCCTAGTCATTTCATTTTTTTACTACTGTCTATGGTATCGAATCTCTGCCACGGGTGTCTGCTCTCCTCGCATACCAAACCTTTTGGTTCCATCATAGCGTTTACCCTTTAAAATCCGTGCAGTGATCGACAATCACGTTCTTATTTTCAATTTGACGTGCAATAATTCATTATTATCGATCTCTTGCACGGGTATTCTTTCGCTTTCTTCGTTTCGCTTTTGTTTTCCAAAAACCCCAACAACAACGTTCAGTGATCAACCAACACCATTGCTTGTTTTTAATTTGTTCAATGTTCCTTATGAGTATTATATATTTCTACATTTATGTGTCGTTATGATTATCATGCTCAAATGTCGTGTGCTTGTACAAATACTGCATTAATGATTCTACTATTTTGTCCCATGTTCAAATAGTTGCATATTTTCTAATTTAATTTATTCTAATTATTATTTCATGGGAGCTACTACCAATTGTTGCATTATCCAATGTATGCTACATTATTTCTTTTTGTAATATCAATGTCATTGTACGATCTCTGCAAGGACATTGCTCTCTCGCAATCCTTTTATTTTGATACGCTTTTTCATGACCCTTGCAGTGATTGATAAACCCTTTAAACTGTTTCCAATTAGCAGTGTTTCATTATTAAAATATTTATGTTATGTTTGAAATTTCACGTTTTCAATCGCCTATCCAATTGTTGTTCCTTTCCACTGTCCCAATGCTTTTTCACTTGCAACTCTTATTATAATGAGTTGCTAGAAGCAAAAAATCACCTTGCGTGTTACAATTTGATTGTAATTTTTACAAATAAATCGATCTCTGCACGGGGGTATTTGCTTCTTTGCCCTCCTCTTTTGCTCTCTCTAGTATTATCTTTTTGTCATTGTGTTTCTTGACAAAATACTGTGCATTGATCGATAAAAACACCATTTGTTTTAACCTGAGAGAATATAACCATCCTTCATCTCAGGTTTTACATCCCCCTGGGCTTAATCTCATCTCAGGGTTTTTTTTTGAGATTCTTTTGTTTTGTAATAAGTTTTTGTGTATTAATTTTTAAAATTATCAATTTCTGTAATATTTTTTCTGCCTTGATGTACTTTATGTAGCTTAATGTCATGTTCATATTGTAAGTAAACCACTCAGAGGCAAACAATTTCATGTTCTAGAGCTATCGGCTACCAGTCACCCCCACCGGTGCGCTTTGCCTCTCCTGATGATGCCAATCATTCCTCACTGGCATCTTTTGGTATTGCAAAGGTTGTTTAAACACGAATTGAAGTCAATTTACAAATAACCTAAAATTTTTCTTTTGAATCTTTTACTTTAAAAAAAACTAACAATAATCCATTTAACCTAAACGATACTGAAGATAAACCTTCTAATCACCGAGTACCCACGATCCAATAATAACGGTAATTGTATTACTATTGTTGGCTAGACTTTCAATGTACACTAAACACTTAACATTTCTAACCTTATCCTAATTCATTTTAACGTTCCCGCAGTCTCAATAAAAATATAGATCGCATAACATAACTTCTTAAAGACCTAATCAATAATTCCCATTATTAGCTTTGTAAATTGGTTGAAATATCAAATCCCTACCTTCTCTAAATAACAATGATGGTTCTTCCATTGCCCATTGCCATAGAAGTTTCAAAAGAGGGGGTGGGGTGGCGTTTATCATTTCCAATGATCTTAATTACAAAATCCGCCATGATTAAACCTAATTAATAGCGAAGACTATGAAGCATCTTTGTTGAGATAGAAAGCCAACCTAAAAATCTCATCATCGCGGCGTCTCTCACAGCCCCCTGACAATGCCCTCAACCATTTACCACCAATCTATCCACCACAATTAACTTGACTGATCGCGACTAAAACCTACCCACTTTATTATTTGTGGCGGATTTCAACCTTAGTCAGGTGGAGTTTAGGCACACAGCCTGAGGGATGGAAAGGAAGTACAGACTTTTTCTAGTGATATATTTTAGTTCTCTAGGACCTAAGCCAATAATTTTTGGAGGGTGGTGTCAAAATTTTGTTAAAGGTCATATTTTGAAAATCCAATATTGCTGCTACCATGTCCACAAGCACTAAAAATCCCCTTAAGTATGATCCGAAGAGACAAATGTTTCTGCGGTACTCTTCCTGTGTTTTAAAAGCACGAGAAAGTGTTGTTATGTAACTTTTATCATACATTGCCACAAAAATCCAATAATGGCTGGCTCAAAGTCAAATACACTCTCGAAATCATTAAAATGATCTTAACTCCGCCATTATAACCTATTTACGCTACTTGGAATCATACTGAACACCTAAAATATGTTCTGCAGGAGTTCAAACCTGTTACAATTGCTAACACTCTGCAAGTGTTACTTTAACATCTCTAAATGTTATTTCAACGGTCATCCGGACACGTCCGGTGTTTCCTGCACCTTTACCGTTTAGAGGCTTGATTCCAGTTCTATATCAGGCTTTATGCGTTACACGTATGAGATACATCTATTTGATCACTAGAAACCTTATTTTTTTCTTTTTTGCTTTAAATGTTTAAATCCCAAAATTCAAGATGGCAGCCATACAGCCTCCTTTAAAACTAGTAAAACCTGAAATTATATGTGTATTATATGTAGATACAAACCTCAACTATTATTATTATAAATGTGTAATAGGTATGGGATACGTATTTGAACCATTTGAACATTCTTATCTGGAATTTCGTTTTCTTTAACATGCAAAAATGTTAAAAGGGGGTGGGCCAATGTGCTGCCTTTTATCTTCTTTAAAACCTATAACTTACGATACATCTTATTGTATTTAGTTTTTAAAACACCCAAAATGATAGTAAAGTTTAAATTAATGTAGTTATGGGTGTCTTTGAGCACTTATAACGTATCTGGTGTATATTTGTTTTGACAACATGCTAAAATTCAACTGGACGGCCATATATTATGAATAGTATATGACACCAATTTTAGTTTTAAAGATCTTAAAAGGCAAGCCATATGGCTTCTATCTTGATTGGTAAATTTATTAACACACATTGAAATGTCATGATATAAGTTCCTACTCGGTATAGAGCGCAGAATTATGCCTCTATCGCAAAAACTTGATGAGCTATGGTCACTTGAATGATTTCAGGGCTAGTTGGGTTTTAGAAAGTGGCCATATTGGGATTTGATGGTTATGTTGGGATCAAAATCAAATCAAGAACGTTTCCCAAAAGATCCCTCGTGCTTTAAAACATGGATCCAGTGATAAAATTATGGTCATTTGAATGAATTGAGAGTGATAGCGGCCATATTGGATTTCTAGAAAAGTGGCACTGACCACGAAATTTGACACACACCCTTTTTATTAGCTTAGGTTCAACAATTGACAAAAAATCGATAAATAGAAAAAGTCTGTACTCCATTTCCACCCTCTACCCACAATTCCTCCTGAATAATAATTCGGCTGAACCCATTCAAACTCACTCTGATCAAATGAATTTCTTAATTACCATGTACTCAGCATCTTTTTATCCACTTATCGATAAACCCACTCGAGTTACAACTCGGACATCATCCCCTCATGACAATATTTTCACGAATATCCTAAAATTATAAAATTACACCAGGTAATCTATACAACGATATAAACGACCCCACTTTCCAGTTTTACATTATAAATCATGACGTACATAATAAAACCAAATCAACAACTTCTAATAATAAATATTATACAAAAGAAAACATAAACAACACTACGATCACTTCATTAAAACAGAATTATCCAGAAATGGGGATGATGTCTTAGATACCCTCTGTGATACTATCATACGACATATTCATAAATAAATGACTGTCATTTACAATAAGCATTTTCCTAAAATTTAAAAAAAAAATTAACAAACGTAAAGATAGTAAACTTGGTTACTACGGGAATAATTAAATCAAATTAAAACTAGAAACAAATGTACATAAAATGATATTAAAAACATCCAATGATCTAAACAAAAATAATTATGTAAAATATAGAAATAAAATAACAGCTTAATTAAAACATATCGTAAAAAAAATATACTTCCACAAATTTAACCTCTACAAAATATGAAACATAAAACACACATGCAAACAATCCACCTAACTAGACTGTCACCCTTTATGGCAAAAACTCCAAGACCAAGGGGCTATTACTATTTTATGGAGGTTTCCTCCTCCTCCCTCCTTCCTACACAAGGTATCCGACACCAGGGATTTCCAGGGACTTATCTCCAACAAGTTCACCTCTTTCTTCGCCAACAATAATTGGCCTACTTTGCACTTTGACCCCTTTCTAAGATCCACAAGTCTTCTTCTTCATTTTCTGAGGCTTTCTGCTGATTTTTTGATCCTCATCCCCAGCTCTATGTTTTTCAATCCCATTGATGAAAAGGAGGATTCGTGAACAATTGTCAAGGAATTCAAAAAAAATGGCAAAAGAGCAGGCTCAGGACGAGGTTAGCCCCCATCGGTCTCGTAACAGCGTGTTGTCAATTCTTTTATTTCCAAACCCCGTAACACATTTCAATCTTCCTTGTTCAATGGTATCTACCATTCGGCTCTCAATGGTGCGAAGGTCATTCTCTTTTTGTCTGCAAAAAGTGATATCCCCATCATATTTGTCTTCTCAACTACCGCCCCTATATCTATCTTCCTGTGTTTTCCAAAATTCTTGAACGCCTTATCTATAACAGGCCTTGAAAATTCCTCACCGTTTCAAATTTCTCCACGATAACCAATATGGCTTTCGAAAAACAACACCGAATGAACTTGCTCTTCTGGAGATTCTGTAATAAGATTGTTCTTCTTTCTCTTGGTGCATCTCTCTTAAATATCATACCAAGGTATATCTTACTCGATGTATCCAAAGCGTTTTCCTTCGACACCATCAATCAACCACGGAGTATTCTAATTGCCAAACTCAACCACTCTGGTATTCGTGGCCTTCCTTTGGATTTCTTCTCCAGTTATCTTTCCAAACAGAACAGACTTCAAATTTACTTGGTTTGGTTCATTCACACTTCGGAGCCTTCGCATGTTTCCTGTGGTGTTGTCCCTCAGGTTCAATAAACCTGGGTGTTACCCTGCTCTTTCTCCTTTCATGTCAATGATTATTCCTTCCTCTTACGAACATTTCTCCTTGTATTATTTGCCGCTCGGCGATTGATGACCCGATGACACCAACAATATTTTCTCTACACAAAAACCTCAACACTCTCACAAATATATATTTTTTACCAAAGAGTTTAATTAATGTATCCAACTGGTTTATATAATAAAGCCAACCACCACGCTTCAGCTTAATAGTAAGGAGGCAAAAAAACCTGTAAACTAGAGTCACCTTTATAAGAAGAAAAAAACCACCACACCCACCAACAAAAATCATAGTTGACAACACACCCATTCACCTGGGTGACCAACAAATTTATAGGTGTAAGATTGATCAAAATCTTTACATGGAAATTATCACATCTCAAAACTACAAATCAAATTCTAAAAACATCGGGATTCTAGAAAACTCCGCTACACCCTTCAAAAAACATCTTATTCTCACTATACACACACTTAATACACCGTCAACAATCTTTATAGTAATTAGCTTGGGCAAAGTACAGACTTACACTTGATAACAATCACAGTGTCCAGGGACCTTTCCAAATTCGTAAATGGACAATATATTCAAACTCCAAAAGCGAGCAATAAGCATTATCCAATAACACGAAGTACACATCTCCACTAAATCATGTTACCACAATCTAAAACAATCAACATTTTTAAACAAAACTCCAAGCAAGGCCGATTTTTGCATGTTCGTACAACTCAAAACCCTCCCAAACTCATTTCAAATTATTTTCCAAAACATAGTGATATACACAGATATAACACCAGAAATGCGAACAAATTTACATTTTTTACAAACAAAACCCTCACTAACCCTAATGACATATCAGTTAAATAGTCAGGTCCCAAACTTTGGAATGCATAAGTAATAGCATCTAAACTCGGAAAAACCACTAATGTACCTTTAAACTAACCAAAAAATGAGCGGAATAAGAATATATTCAAATAGGTCTTAATTAAGTAATGGATTTGATCTATCCATCTGTCATAAAATTCATGTTATTTATTCCCTTTAAATGCAATCCCTCTTCCTTGTCATCTCAATCAATGTGAAAAAACAAAGTCAATGTGAAAAAAAAACAAAGTGAATGCTCTTAGCAGCCGATGAAAATAAGTCGTAGCAAAGACCAAATCGCTGTAACAATCATGACTCAATATGATCAGCGTCCCAAAGCTTCAAGTACCTGGGTGTATATTTCGATCCATCTATTTCATGGGCCGGCACCTGAACCATTAACAACTTATCAACAAGGAGGAATTGGTTTTTTGATTTACAGAACTAGGCAAATCCTTAGTAAATCCAGTTTTTGAAAAAAAATTATTTACCAATCCCTTGTCCTGCCAACTATGGACTACTGTGGTATGGGGAAATGCCTGCCACAATAACGTTATTTATCAAATGAGTAGATTATTCAAAATAAATGCTGGTAGAGCTCTTATTCTCAAGGTGAACAAGAGGTTTCCAACCACACTGATGCTAGATTGTCTGGAGTGGGAAGATCTCCATACCAGACCGTTAATGCACATCTAAATGTTATGATTTTACGGTACTTTCTAGCAAGGCCCCAAGTTGTTATTTGTGTAAGTTGTTTGATCAACTTGTTGACAATTCTAGGTATTCGTACGCAGACTGGCAGTGCAACAAGGAAACCTAAGGCCACCCAAGCCTAGAACTGGTTGCTGGGGAAACCGTACTTTGTTAAATCGGGGGCTCATGTTCCTGGAAACAAACTTTCACGTAGTGTTAACACATCCTCGCCCAACCTCAAAAAATATTTTTAAAAAAAAAAAAAAAAAAAAAAATTCTTTATAATTTGTCACTAAATATTTACAGTTTTGCACTTTAATGTAGGCATTTTTGAAATGAATCTTTATCATATTCTTGTCAGTAAAAATGTATTGAAAATCATAATAAACAGGCAAACTTATTATAATCTCATCAATAATGAAATTTTTGCAATTTTATGAATATTTCTTGGACAGATGTTTCTGGTTCTTATTATACATTGTCTTCTTTGGCTTAGAATTTTAATTTGTATTAGTAAGTTATCTTACTTTAAGAGTTGCTTGGTTTGGTTTGTGACTTGTACTATGATATGATGTATTAAGGTCTTTATAGCTTTTTAAAATAGTTACAACTACAAGTATGTAATTTTAGCTTATCTAATTCCACATTGTATATTTCTCTAGTGGTATTTAGATGTATTGATTTATATTGAGATTTGTTGATTATTTTGTAAAGTATGTTATTTTTATTTACTGGTCTTGTACCACCTGGGCTCATGGGGAGAACAATTGCTGAGCATGAATGGTCCTGCTCCCTGCCTCTGATCTGTTAAAACCAATTTTTGACAATGTTCTCGACCTTGCTGTCCCTAAGTGTTGTCTTGTCCTGTACCGTCCTCTCCCGTCCCGTCCTGTCCAGTCTTATCCAATAATGTAATTTTAAATATTTTTTATGTATGGTGGGGGTCCCTGCTCAAAGTCCTCTGACTTATTATGGCCTCTCCTGCATTGAGTTCATGACATTACATAACTCTGTACATTGTATTCATTAAAAGATGTAATTATTTATTTCTAAATGATCTTTAAAGATTATATATATATATATATATATATATAAATGTAGAACAGAGAACATGACAGTCACACGGATTTTTCTTGCAAACTGCAGTTTCAAGTATTATCATAGTGCAGAGTGTCTTCCTTTATTACAAAAAAGGAAACATGTAAACAAGCAAAACTGTATTTGCGTTGGTGCGTACGGAAACGTTTACGCGTACGCCTGATACCAACGCGCGTAATAAGTTACGCTGAGAGTGAAATTACGCAATAACTTTATAATGTGTTAGCTTACCTAATGATACCAAAGTAAAATACAAATAAATACACATGTTAAGAGCAGGTTGAATACAGAAATACAGCAAGATGTCCGCCGCTTAACGTTTATTTTGTAATTGCTTTCACCTTGTAAAGGGGTGCGACGGTGAAAATTGGGCAGTGTCCCAGTGTTGAGTGCACCTCGTCAATAGTGGCTGAGTTTAATTTGACGGGTACTGGGATGCCCTTATTGTACCAGTACCGTCAAATTAAACTCAGGCCAACATATTGGACGAGTGTGGAACCCTCACAAAAACCCGGGGACAATGCCCAAATTCACCGTCGCACCCCTTTACAGGGTGAAAAGCAGATGACAACAAAATAAACGTTTAGCGACGGGAAATCTTCTTATTTCTGTATTCAAACCTGCTCGTAACATGCTCGTATTGAATTTGTATTTACTTGTATTCATTATGTATAGCCAACACATGTATAAAGTATATGCGGATTTCACTCTCAGCGTAACTTATTACGCGTGGTTTCAGGCGTACGCATAAACGTTTCAGTACGCACACCAACGCAAATACAGTTCGTCTTTTACATGTTTCCTTTTTGTAATAAAAGGAGACACTATGCACCTGATGATATTATTAAATTGAAACTGCCGGGTGCAAATAAAAATCGTGTGAATGTAATTCTCTTTGTTCTAATTTATACTATTTTAATTCGATATTGGATACTAATACTTTTTGAGCTATATATATAAATATGATATTTATATATTGATTATGATATTCATTATATAAGTAATGACTGAATAAAAATGACTAATAAAACTATATGAATCTGAATCTGGTTAAACCCTTTATACTTGGGGCCCCTGGGATTCTGGGTAGGTGGTATGCTGAAGAACGTTACTGGGAAATTACCAATGGTCCCATCACTGTGGAAACAAACCTGACATAAAATTTGATCCTGATCAGAATGAATTGATTTTGGAAGGCCTACTAGGGTGAAAAACTTTGTTAGAAGCTTTCCATATACTCTGTGCACTAATATTTTATCAATTGTATAGCCTCAGGGAATCTTGTGGTAGCACAAATGAGGTCAAGTAAATACTTGACTTGGTCTTTGTGGAAGTGGTCCTACGCAATCTACTAAGACCCTACTAAATGGCCTAATTGTATTTCCAAATATGAACTATCCCAAACATAGATCGGACAAAATTTTTACAATAAATTAATTTTTGATGATCTGCTTTCTCATAGCATGTTTTGCCTCAAGTTCTAAATGCTTGGCTAGTTTCATTAACTAGGCTTTCTCAGCTCATCAAAACTTCTCCCAAGTTATTTTGCCCCACTAGAACCTTCTGGATAAAAACTCCATTGGGCTGACTCTACAACAAAATCTAATATTGACTGGAACCAAATTACAAAGTAGTACATGTAATACGTTCGCTACACACAAATATTTGTATGCCAAAATGTGCACAATGTTTACAATATTATTCACACTTTTAATGTGTAGTCTGAACAATTAAGGCTCAAATTGATCTCAATTTATTCCCGACAAGCCCCCAATTATGTTATGACGTCTCGTAGACAAAGGTCAGAAATTACCTTTGACAAGCCAAATAAATGGCCTGTGCACAAGTGATCTGAATTTTTTATATACAAAAAACAGATTTTAAGATTTGTAATTGGTTCAAGAATTTGGTATGATCCAAATAAAAAATTCATAAATTACCACACCATTATTTATATTATAATTTACTTAGAGTTGCTAGTGTCCTGTGTGAAAAGCGTTGCAGTTCAAAGATGATATTGTCATCACAGCAGAAGAACTCCAAAATGACAGCGCACAGTTCATAATTACCTCCTCAATTGTATTATATTCCATGGGGAATCTTCTCAGTCCATGAAGACGGACATTTGTTCCAGGCAGTTCAAGCCGACAGGTATATTAAAGTCCTCGACGAGATAAAGCCACAGTATATCAGGCCAAGATATCACACGATTCTATCTGTCCACAATTTGGAATCATACTTTGTTCACCAGACACTTTCTGCTTCAAAGACGACAGGAGAATAATTACAGCAACTCTGCTCACATGGAATTATATATCCTGGCACTAGGTACTTGATACAGGTCTGCTCCTCAATGCAGAATAAAACTAGCTATCTTCTAGCTACTTGTTACTAGTGGATGCTGGCGGCGAGACTTCACTCAAATCTCAAATATATACTGACTTCACAAAGATCCCAGTCTAAAAATAGACATTACAACAGCATCATGCATAAACATAACCTGAATCACATCACTTTCCATATATAACTTAGTGGGGAAATTCCCTGATCTTACAATGTTTTTAATCTCAAAGCATAAACAAGATGACTCAGTTTCTAAGTTTAGCATTCTTGGGGAATTCCCCACTTCCCCTATTGTGCAATCTAAACAGGTGCACTTAGCAAAAACAAACTGGGGGTATTCCCCTTTCTCTCTTTTATAGTAAACAAATAAAATTGAGAAAATAATATTTTTAAAAGTTTAATCAGAAAAATGGAGGCCATATAACAATACCATTCACTATAAACTACATGGTTTGCAGCAAGTGCTACTGCGCATCATACGGTCACTAAAGATAACTATAGCCATGCATTTTTAACGAGGATTAAACATTCTTACATGTGGGAACAAAAACATCTCATCAATCATCATCAATATCAACCATCACCATCAATCATCGGTATCAAATTCACTTTAATTATTCTTAAACAATTACAATTTTCTCCAAATTGGAGGGAAGTCGCCATCATACTTATACTGATAATCACTCATCACTGTATCACCAATTGACCAATTTAGTTAAGATCACCTTATGGGATCCCCTACTTTAACAATGATGAGAATCCCGTAGTTATTTACAATACCTAACCCTAACGGTACTAAACACACACACTAAAAAAAACGCCAATGGATTGAGTGAGAAAAATGCACTAAAGATTTCTATAGCCATGCACAAAAATATTTCACGCTTTTAAAAAGAATTGATAAATACAATTCCTGTTCGGAAAAATCATATAAAAGCTTATCTACTTTTGTTTTATCTAACAATTCGCTGGACATTGATTGATACAATGATATTGAAGGCGCAACGAAAGATTTCAAGGCATCTATATATTGCATCATATGCAGTGACATCATAAAGATGTCTAATAGATTTCTTACATTGTATTTGTCTCCAAATTGGAGGAAAGCCGCCATCGAACATGAAACTGATAATTGCTTATTACTTAAAAATAATTGCAATCATCTCCAAATGGAGGCAAGGCACGATTTTATACTGAAAATCACTCATCACTCCTACTTTTACAATGCTCTTTTTGTTTACATCAGAATCCCACAGTTATTTACAATACCGTTCCTTACTATTTACCCGTGCTATTTACATCAAACGCCAAAGTAGCTACCATCTCTCCCGCGTCAACCATCACAAGGTCCGTCGGCAAGTCAAAGCAACATTACTAGCCATGGGATCAAAGAGAGAAAGATGCTTGAAAGGACTTGGGTTTACGTCATATCGGCGAAGTAACGATTCCGCGCAGTTATATTGGTTAATTTAAAATAAAATACCTTTTCAACACTCTGCGATATGGTCAAGTGCAAAAGTTGCAAAACATTTGATTGAAAATGAATAAATGTCATCACATTTCTTTTCCTTAATTAATCATTGAACCAGTAGCTTATCTCATGCAGCATTGACTCGCGAAAAAGGCCCTGTTGATATCAGTAATCCGCTCGGTACATCAGAGGATACATCACTAAAACTACGTTGAACTGCATGGGTTAATAACAATGGCTCTGTACTTCCCAGAATACAAAGGATTTCCATGTGCTCCATCACCAGATTAGATTGACTATTTTTTTTTTTTTTTTCATGCCCAAAACACAAGATCTCGTCTCTTTCACGTAATAAATAAATATTATTCTACTGTGCGTTCAATTCTTTGACCATATATTGCATAATTTTTCCGAAAAAGAACAAAGATGAACAAAAATCATGAAGACAGTTGTTTGGCAGACTGTGACCTAACATCTTTGTGCAGAAACAAAACTTACAGTAAACTTGCCGCGTAACCCCCTTTCGTTCAATTTACCGTGTTGTTAGCATAGTCGCTTTTTGACCCCCTTTCTTTTGTATTTTTTCTAAATACCTGGTTGTAAATTGATAGAATTGAGGTCCCGCAATAAGTTATTGATCTTGGTTCTGTGACAAAATTGTATAGGTCACAGCTTACCAAGAAAAATTATAAAAAAAGAAAAATTAAAAAAAAAAATTTTTCTTTTTTCAATAATGAAAAATATACAGTCACAAGATTCCAACCTCCCAGTAGAACCTCAAGTTTATTTTTAAATCGCGAACGAGGTTCATCTCAATTCAACTGGGGCAGAGACGTTTCATATAGAAGTCCAAGTATACAAAAAGAGTTGCCATTGATTCCGTCCTGCGCTAACTGCACAACATCATACATGCAGACGGAATCAAAGGCAATACCATCATTTGCGTACTTGAGACTTCTATGTGAAACGTCTACCCAAAACTGGTCAGGGATAACCCATCTATAATGCCTGACATCTATTAAACTGCATGGGCATTAACAAAAAAGGCTCTGCAGTTCCAACAAACAAAGGAAATCTGAATGCTTTTGTCCGCTGAATCCGCAGTGGATTTACTTGTCAATAATGGCCAATATTTGCTTGAGTCAGTCATAGCGTGTCCCTTGATCACTGATATTCAGAAAGAATTGGAGATTGCTTTTTATTCATTTTCATAAAAATGACTTCAATACCTTTAAAATTGCCATAACTCAAACATGGTAATTAAAAATTACCTCTTGCGAGTATGTAATCACAACGACATTTTGTCCTTTTGTGATCCCATGGCCAACATGATTTTAAATCACTTGCTTCATTCCCACTTGAACAAACAACACGATAGCAACAAAACTCGCACAATGAAATCCTATTCATATGCGATCCCCTGCTTTAACAATGCCCTCTTTTGACAACCAGAATCCAAAGCCTATTTACCATAGGATACCTTCCCCTCCCTTTCCTAACCCTAACGGTATTAAACATACACCAAAAACCGCCAATGCACTGATTGAGAAAATTCATTAAAGATCTCTAGACCATGCACAAAATAGTTCATATTTCCCACTCTTTAGAAAAGAATTGGTAGATACAATTTTCCTTTTCGGGAAAAAATCATATAAAACTCATCTACTGTTACTTTTTATTTCTAAACCATTGATAACAAGATATTAAAGGTGCAACGAAGAATTTCAAGGCATCTATATATTGTTCATCATATGCATGACATCATAAAGATTCTCTTGGATGAAGTCCCGTCATAACATAAAATTGTGATTTTTCGTGGCCGCCCTCCCCTGATAGGGATCTTCTACAAAAGTTACAACATAAAAATATAATTTTAATACAAAACTTAGGATACTAAAATTGTTAACTGGAACAATTTGATTCTAAATGAAACATTTTTTTTTTTTTTTTTTTAATTTTTTAGGTTTTTTCTTTTTTTAAAAATTTTAATCAACAATACTTATCTACAAAACTTATGCAATACTAGGATAAGCCCTATCAGAACCTCTCTGGCTTGTTGATCACGGCTTGCACTCTTTATCTCTCGATGATAAGAGGAATTTGGCTCTCAATCATTTCATCAGAAGACACTTTGAAGTGTAATTTGCCAGCAATTAGCAACCCAAGCCAACCTTCGAACTCGAAGTCATCTTCCATGATGAGAGGGTATTTATGGGGCCCTTAACGTAAAAAAGCGTGTTCGCTTCTGAATAAAAATAAGATAGTAAAATAATATAAGATAAGATAGGAAAATATAGGTCAACATGGATTAATCATGAATTCAAATTTTATTCAGGTGATCATGAAAAATACATGAAGCGGCAAACAACATGAATCCCATTAAAGGTCGAGCAAGCTGAAAAAAATTAAGATTCTATAATTGAATTTAGGTCTGATTCTCCATATTAGATTTGTGCCAATTATAACGCTAACAGAGCAATACTTAGCAACAGCTTTAGCATACCAAACGTTGGGGAGACCAAAGATTTTCAGTCCACAACAAATCGATAATGAACATTGTGACGCGATTTAATATTCTATATTAATTGTCTAGCCCTGGGAGCTCTGAATCATACACTGTATGTCAGTGGCAACCAGGGGTGTGTGCCAAATTTGTTTGCTAATCAACAATTGGCTCAATCTTTGATGATCGTTTAATTGTTAAATGTATCTCTGAGGAAGGGGGGGAAGGTTGGGATCCCATAAAAACTGGTTTAACCGAAATGGCTGAGATAGAACGCCCGAAAGACGCAAAACCTCAAAAACAAAAGTGCAGTTTGGATTTTTCAAGCCGCATTGCATGCAGTGTACTGGGACACGAAAATGCCGACCACAATCAATATTGCAACTAGGCTTTCTCGCTCATTCAATCGGAAAACCTCTTGGTGTAAAATCAATACACACGGTATCATTGCGTGTACCACACAGTGACCATTGAAAAACCAAAAAACTGCAACTTTGGTGTGGGGGTTTGCGTCTTTCGGGCGCTATATCTCGCCATTTTCACGCTGTTTTAAAGCGAGGTCTTAAATAAAAGAGCAAGACATAGCCAACAAAATGTATATTTCGAAACTTTAAACAATGGTCCGTACTTAGGCACACTGCTGATCCGAAAAACATGCCGAGATACTTTTTGTTGCAGGTGATGGTTTTAAATTAAAGCTTATAACTTGGGGATTCAGTTTTTAACAATTTTGCGCCCAATTGGGCGTTTTTTATATTTTCTTATTGAAATGACGGAAGGTGTAACCATGTTAATTAAAAATCGTTAAACTGGGGATTCGTTGTAAACTTGTGCGCCCAATTGGGGGTTTTTTTATTATTTTCTTATTGAACTGACAGGAAGGTGTAACCTATGTTAATTAAATCTTATAACTTGGGGATTCAGTTTTTAACACATTTTGCGCCCAATTGGGCGTTTTTCTATTTCTTTCTTTGAATTGACAGGAAGGTGTCACCTATGGTTACATTAAAGCTTATAACTTTGGGATTCAGGTTTAACACATTTTGCACCCAATGGGGCGTTTTTTTTTTCGTTCTATATTTGTTTTTAAGTTGAAATGACAGGAAGGTTTAACCTATGTAAATTAAAGCTTACCCCTACTATGGGAGGTCAAATGTGCACACACCAAAGGTCAAAGGTCAACGGGAGATCAAGTTGTAAAACAAGGTTGATATGATTATAATGCAATATTATGCTCATGTATCAAAAACATCTACTTTCAATCAGTTTTGAGATTTATTTTTATACATGTTTCTGCTAAATAAAAGTGCAAGCTTAAAAACTAGAAAACCATCTATCATTTTAAATGCTTTTTAATTTGTTTCTTATTTCTTGTAAAATTATGCTAGCCGGACCCGACACAGCTTTTTTAAATACTTGTTATTTTAAACATGGTGGCCAGCGTGTGTGGAAACCTATAGAACATGTGTATATGCGCCGTTAGGAATGATGGTGTCGTGCTTTGATTTTTAAAGTTTTGTCCAATTTGAGCATGGGATTCAACCACGGATCAGGTTAGTAGTTAATTATTAGAGGTTGTTTTCTTTATGGAATATCAATGCTGTTAAGTTTAGATTATAAATTGGAATTAGGCAATTTACTGCCATGGACCCGGATGTGGTGAATTCATTCTCTCGTAGGTGGCAGGCGAAGTTTGGATGTAACGCCAGAGTGAGAGCTGGGCGTTGGAAACTGGGGGTTTTTGTCACTTCAGAAAAAAGGAGATCTTACGCCATGGTATGATTTGGACAACCGACTGATATTGTCTTTTTTTTATGATAACTGGAAATATAGTATGGTTTTTTTGGATATTTGCGGCGACTAGATGTTGACTGTAGAATCAATATTTTTTGCTGTGAGAGAAGCAGAAATAGTTGACATAATACTGAAGTGAGAGTTCTGTATGGACTGAGATTGTAATTTATTGGTTTCATTTTGAAGAAAAATGGAGTCCAGAAAATTTTGGCAAATATAGACGCTAAAAAGTTGGCAAATCAAAATGGCCAAAAATAAAATGAGTAAAATAATGACCACTTCTGCATGAAAGTATATTTATGCAGATTGATAAAAATGTTGTGTTTGAAATCGCAACGTTTGCAGGTGGAATTGAAAATCTTGCTGAAATAAATTAGGCAGATTTCAACTAAGGTAATATTTTGTTGTTTTTGGGTCACGTTGAAGATCAGTAGAGCGACTCATAATCGTCATTTCGCTGCTCATTTGAGAAGGATGCCAAAACAAAAATTTCGTCAGCCACTCCAATGATGTTTGGATACAGTTCAGAATGTTGTTTGGATGTTAAAGTTAAGGTTATTAAATTAAAAGAGAAACCATTATGAAAATTGAATGTATGAAAGTTGAATTTATTTTTGGAAAGAAAATTGAAAGTGTAATTTTTTAGTTATAAAATAATTCACTTTGTGGTAGGAATTCGATCTGTGAGTGGAGGGACACCGCGGCAGAAATTACGGCTCTTCTGTCATTCATGTGTACTGATGAAGCTTGAGCCGTAACAGTGGGGGTGACTGCTTGATGAGACGTGTATGTACTAAATAAACATTTAGAATTTTAAATTTTAAATAAAGATTTGAATGTAAAAAAAAAAATGACATTTACAATAATAATTACAGTGTGAGTCAATAAAAACCCTACATTCAGGATAAGAAAAAGAATTTTTTCTTCAAAGGTAAACGTCATTTTTGCTTGAATGTTGCTTTGGTGTTTACAGACGATAAAACAATGCATCAGAAGATTTTTATTTGGAGAGTCTTTCGGACTGGTGGTTCAGAAACTAAATGTCAATGTCATTTTGAGGAGAGACCCTAAAAATTTGGTGGCCGATTTTAGCCATTACAAGCGTAGAGGAATGACACCGGACGTTTCCATAAAACATTAGAGTGTGCAAAGACAATTCCCACATTGACAATTTCAGATGGTATCGATTTCTACTCGACAAACATAGTATGAGTAAAACGGTCTATTGTGAACATAATTATAAGTAAAATATTCTTCAACAATTAAATTTACATTGGTTCACTTCATAACGAGTCAGGTTATTGAAAATACTCTAATCAATGTCTTATTATGAACATAGTGAAACTGCTCAGAGATTTTTGTTTAATCTCAAGGGAATTATTTGCACAAATAACAGTGTACTCAGCCTCCATTAATTTGCGAGGAGGGGGAGGCGAGAAGAACTAAAGCTGATTTTTCTGAAATAACTTGTAATTAAAACTTAAATTCAATATCACATTGGGTTTTTTCAAGCGGGAAAATACAAAACCATTCTAGGTTTCACTTCAGCTCCAAGTTTGTGTAGGTTATTTTTAAAAACCATGTGAAATCGTGCATGAACCAAAGTAATAAACTGTGGTCTTACACCAAGCTATTGACCTTAACTTCTTATTGGGATATTAGGATGATTGAACATTTTTTTCACCAGCATTTCTTTGTAATCTCCGAGATATTATTTTTTTTTATAATCCTTCAATTATTCTCCCACCTTCTATGTTTTATTTAATCAAATTTAATAAAACACTTTTTAAATGTTTTTAATCAAATCAATGCTGAACATGTTATCTTATGTAAACAATGCATCTTGGTTTGGGCCAAAATAGGCCCAAACAGGATCTTTAAGTCTCTCGTAAAATAGGCATAAACTTCTTCCTCCAAATGTCCAAATGACACCAAATAAACACGTTTTCTGAAAAGCCTGTGACCCCTCTTCATAATTAAAAGCAACATTGGAGAAAAAAAAGTTTCTTAACTATTTTAATTATTTTATTCTGAATGGGTTTATTTGACTCACACTGTACAAGACAAACGGCATTTGATATATAGCGCCTTCGCCAAAACAGGTCAAAGTGCTTTACAAACAGTAATTACTAGTTAGCCTAAAACCTAGTACTTAAAAGGTATTTTAAAAGATGAACCATGAGGTGATACGTACTTAAACATCAAACTTTAAATAAAAAAGAAAACAGATGCACAATTAAATATCAATGTGAGGCAATAACAAAAAACTATTAAGCAAACGATCAACTCTTAGGAAATGGATGAAAGTGAGGAGCTTTCTTAAAAAGTAACAATGGACTTGGAGTGGCGAACAGAAGATAGGCAACAGAGTTCCATAGGCTAGGGGCCGCATTGTGAAAGCACCTGCACCCACGGACCTTTGTGCTGGGGAGGAAAACAGTGAGGAGCTGAGGAGCGTCTTGTCATCTGCAGATCGGCGAATCCTGGCGCAGGAATATACAAAGAGAGGTATTCTGACAAGTAAGATAGCAATTGTCCGGAAATTTGCCCTGAAGTAAGAGCATAAGTGTTAAAGACAACGCGCTCACGAATTGGTAGCCACATGGAGCTCTGTAACGGATGGTGTGGCTGGTGTCCTTGTATCTAGATCTGAAACACCAGCCTGGCTGCTCTATTCTGCAAAAAAACTGAAGTTTATCCGAATCTCTGGCCGACATTCATACAAAAGTGAATTGGCATAAGATCATGCGAGATAAAATCAGTGAGCGGACGAGATGATGACAACTTTTAAATGTGATAAAGCGGCGTATCCGGTAAATATTGCGAAGGTTAAAGTTAACAGACTTAATGATGACCTTTACATGTTCATGTTCATAGACATTGTCTGATCAAACACGACACCAAGGTTCTAATTGCCGAGGACTCGGGAACATCCACTGTCCCGAACCTGATGGTAATATCTTTGAGGCGACATTGTTGTAATAGGATGAACAGGCGATGAAAAATTCTGTCTTTGCATCATTCAATTTGAGTTTGTTAAAACGCGCATCCACTCACTGATGTCATCCTATACAAGAGAGAGATCTTTGGACAGGCATGTTTGGAACTCATCACCAATCGTAGGATCAAATGTCAAATAGGAAGCTGCACATCATCGGCATACATGTGGTAAGCAATATTGTGCTTCCGGATGCTTGATGCGAAACAGTATGTGTACATTATGAAAAAGAGAGGCCCGACCACAGAACCTGAGGGGAAGGACCGAAAGGGAGATGATGCTGTTTGAAATTCGCATCCCCAATGCGCACACGGAAGAGCAGGTCTGCAGGTAAGACCGAAATAAAAGGCAGTACCTTGAATTTTGAAAAGTAGCACGTAACCTAATCCAAAAAGAATGGCATGACAACAGATCAAAAGGCGGAAAGATATAGCAGACAATAAGCAAATGCCTTACTGTTAGGAAGTGCATGAGGATATTCGGTCTGACAGCATAAGTGCAGTTCAGGCTGTGTCGTCTTGTAAGTGACTGTCATTTGAGACAAGTGATCCTTTATCTGGGCACTCACTATTTTCTCCATGAACTAGGACACGCAGCTAATATTTGACACACGGCGATAGTTTTTGAGCACCTCTTGAGAATGCGGTTGTTCACGGCCAGCTTCCCGGAGCTTAGGTGGGAAAACACCAGTGCGGATAGACTTGTTAATGATCACGTGTTAATGGCAGCCAAAGTTGCAAAAATTCTCCTTAAGAACACCAATGAAATGGGGTATAAGGAACATGATTTGATGGAGTGTGACATACTCCACCTTGGTTTACTCTTCAACAGTGACGGGATTAAACTCATTGTATTGAAAACAGTCTCATCAAGTATTGTCCCGCTTGGATCATTCATGCGAGCTGGACCTGGATAATTATAAAGGCCCCGTCTGATTTTGTATACCTTGTCGCTGAAAAAACCTTGCAAATGAGCTATTAGTCAGTAGCTGAATACAGTTAGGAAGTTGTTTAGTTCTGGGGTTCAGAGGCGTATTCAGAGTAGCAAAACATGGTTTGTGTGTGCCTTTTCTAATTGTTCTTCTTGTAATTAAACCTCCTTAGCATGATGAATGAGTTTACGAGTCACTGCTGATTGTACAGTGTATGCTTCCAGATCGACCACTATTTCTAGTGTTTACCCATTTTCTCTCTGAACGTCTACGTTCACGTCTGGCATAATCAATATCTTTATTAAACCAAGGTGATCGTGGTCTACTAATGCGGGAACGTGTTGAGGAGGTGATGGGCAACTCCTCTAATTTACCAAGCACCTCATCAACTGTGCCCTCACGAAGGTCAAGACTGCCAATTCATGGATGAAATGTCATTTAGAAAGAGTCCTTGTCAATATTCTTTATATTTCGGATGGTGCACATAGTTCTCAGAGTGGTGATTTCTGGCTCCTAATCGTACAATTAATCAAAACGGTGATTCAGAAGCCCAGCCCAGGCAAGAGGTCCCACCCAGCAACTAATCCTCTTCAAGACGAGATATGAATAGGTCCCGAGTGTGACCATCTTTATGGGTAGGGCCATAGATATGTTGATGACACCACTAGCAGCAGAATCTCAAAAATGAATAGACTCCGCGTTTATCGGGGAGGTCAACATGCACGTTGGAAATCACCTAGCAGTATCGTTTTATCTGGGAACAAGAGAAATCTCATTAAGGAAAGTCTCAAACTTATTTTGAGGACATTTCCCTGGAAGGCGGTGGACGATACACAGGATGAGTCTAACCACTAGTTTTGTTATTACCCACACAGCATGCTCAAAAGAAGGTGTGCTAATGCCTGGGGGGTTTGTTGTATTTTGAAATGTTAGGGCAAGTAAGTTTGTGATATCCCAACACCATGGTCATCAGACTTCTGGACAGTGCAAGGAGGGAAATCCCTTCAGGCAAGCATATCAGCAAGACCACAGGATCGCTTTCAGCCAACCAGGTTTCAGTTATCAGAAAAAACTGCTCCACATCATTCTCCAATTAGTTCCTCATAAATAGGACAGTTTTTTTACGGACAGAAGGGCCGTCCATAACTACGGATGTTGGGAAGATTTTCATTATGTTTAGGAATGTTACGGATTGTTGACTTGGAGTTCCGTGTTACTTTGTGGCCCCCCCAGTTTGTTTCATGATGGGATTTCATTTTTTGGTTTTAGAATGTCTGGACAAGATGAGGTGCTGTCGGGGTCCTGAATGGTGGATATATGGATTATTAACTTATCAATGTTGGCCCGGATGTGGAATGGTAGGGTTACGAATATGCATCCTGTTGAATGTTTGATGACGGGACGTCACTACTGGCATTATTCTACGTTTCATGTGCTTCCCTCCCCGATGGGCTCTCTGTCGAAATGAATTTCTCAATTCAATCCCAACACTACAATTACAGAAAACACTAAATAAGAATTAAATTACAATTTTAAAGTACAACATTACAGCTAGTTAATACAAAGAATACTCAAATTACAGATAGCTTATACAGAAGTGACTGGTAAAAGGATAGAGATAGCTGTGTTCAAGCAGGTAGGGGGTTCAGCGAACACGTCTAAATACCGGGCTTCAAAAAGACCCAAGTAAAATGGCATAGACGCTGATCAAATATAACAATGGCAAAAAAGATTAATCCAATTTAAAACCTTAAGAGCATATAAAAAAAGCAAAACTTAGTGAGTATAGCCGGCAGTTTATAGGAATATAAAATAAAACCTAAGCTAAACTGCCGGATATTACTGATAACAGGGGCACGCGACGAGGATTGCTTTTGCTCTAGGATAGTGAAGGGGCCACACGTTGAGACACAAATATTAAGACAAAAAATTTTCATACAATCCATACGGAACCTTCCTTTTATGCAAATTGTATTGTGTCATGAGAAATAGGGTTGAATTTTGTTAATTACCTCAAAAGAGAGAGCGTGAACTGTTTAACAGCATGAATGATTGAATGTAATTGGTACATTGTCATTTGAAACTGCAAATTCAATTTGTCGATTTCATGCACTAGTATAGATTTTGATCAAAACATTGTCTTAAACTTTTATGAGGGTGTGACACGATGTGTTCTCTGTGAAAAATAAAGCGAACTTAACACATTTTTAAGTAAGGGGGGTGTGCACGCGATTAATATTCTGATTAATTCGTCTAGCCCTGGAGTCTCAGGAAAATTACACGTAATTGTCATGGCACCAGGGGGTGCTGCCAACCAATTGTTTGCTAATCAAGCCCAAATTGGATCTAATTTTTGATGATCGTTTAATTAATTTATCTTGAGGGAAGTTGGAGGAAGGTTCGGGATCCCCATAGAACAATGGTTTTTTAACACGCCAAAGTCTGGTCTAAGGCCCAGAGACCTCAGAGCCGCGTTTGTGGTATGATGCCCGCTAAGACAGGGAGATCTGCAGAAATTCTTGCTTGAGAAGTCTTTCAAGGGGGCCCCATTTCTCGCTCGACCTTCCGTTATTAAACCACGTGATTACAACTATGGTGGCAGCTCTCCATCCAATGTTTTTTTATTCTAACAAAACATTGACCGAGTGATGGCGCATGCAGGCATTACTGCATACATATATACATATATGCATACAGTACATCACAAGACTTTCTATATAAGGCGCCATTGAAGGAATCACAGCGCTATAACATAATAAAAAATGAACCTAATGAAAAGGTTCGGAAGCAACAAGGGATGGAGGGGATGGATGGATATAGAGTGGGTGGATGAGTATCTGAATGGATATATGGATGGATGGAGTATGGCGGGATGTGGATGGATGCGTGTGGGATGGAGGGAGGAGGGTGGAGGATGGATGGTGATATATGGATGGATGGATGTATGGATGGATGGATGGATGGTGGGTGGTTGGATGGATGGATGGATGCGTGGATGGATGGAGGATGCCATGGAGGATGGATGGATGGATGATGGATGGCTGGATGCATGGATGGAATGGATGGATGGATGGATGGTGGATGGATGGGATAGATGGATGGATGGATTGGATGGAATGGATGGAGCGTGGATGGCAGCGTCGGATGGATAGGATTGGATGGTGTGGATGGATGGATTGGATGGGATGGATTATATAGGATGGAGGGATGGATGGCTGGATTCGTGGATGGATGGATGGTGGATGGATGGATGTATGGATGGATGGATGGATGGATGGAGGATGGAGGGGATGGTGGATTGGATGGAGGGATATATGGATGGTAGGCTGGGATTATATGGATTGAGGAGGAGGGTGGATGGATGCAATGGATGCATGGAGCATGGATGGAGGATGGATGGAGGATGGAGGATGGATGGATGGATGATGGGGGATGGATGATGGATGCATGGAGCGTGGATGGATGGAGGATGGATGGAATGGATGGAATGGATGGAGGATGGATGCGGGGATGGATGGCAATGGAGGATGTATGGATGGATGTAGGGATGGAGTATGTATGTATGGATGGATAAAGGGTGGTTGTAACAGCATCACGAGGATAACAAGGTCAGAGAAAAAACCCTTTAAACACAGCCAAATTATCTTAATTTGGTTATAACATTTTTTTTAAATTTTTGTGTGATTAAACGATCGGTTCAGGAATTTGGAATGTGCAAAAATAATTACAAGGTTGGTTAACAATGCAATTACTCTCACAAATGTCCTTAAGAATTACAACAATCTAACGTAGTCTATATTACTGTTCACTCTGACTTGGCGGAACCTAATGTCCAATTACAGTTCAACGACGATATGCCCTCACAGCGAACGAATCCAAGGAATATAAATCCAGGGAATCTTCTTCAGTAAATATATATATATAAATTATATATAATATCTTTTTTCGGAGAGTCTTTAAGATAGCGTTGTCCAGCAGTTAGCAGTTCGGTGGGGGTTCTATAGGTCCATCGACGACACAATAATAAACAAAAACTTCAGCAGTATAACAGTCCAAGATGCCAAATATCTCTACAAAGTGCTTTTCACGCAAATGTCTACTTTAAGGACCACAAAAGGGATGCTTTTATTCCAAAAATGAAGCTTCTTTGGCTCCAAGACGACTTTCTTAAATTTTCTTAAATCAGTGAGTATTATACATGTTAAACATCATACTGTAGCGCATATCACAAATTTTTGAAAATTCATGTCAATTTTGGCTCTGGTTGCCATGATACCCACGTAAGGCTCTGATTGGCTAAACACTAAGAACGAACGTAACTAAAGAACTAAACAAGCTACTGGGACGAAATAGTGGGTTTGGCAGGTGCAGGGGTGGTCGGTAAAATACGCAGTGAACCACGAAGCCGGATTTTTGATACCGTTGCCCTGGCAACCGGCAATCGACATCACATAATTTCATGCGGTAATTTGAATTTGGAACACAATTTGAAAATCGGGCTTCACTACCTAGCCCTATATGTGCTGAATATGTGTGCCCAATTTCATGTGCATAGCCATGTAGCCGTTCTCTAGTTAGTTCAAATCGTTTTGGTTTGTTGCATATTTTAACGAAACGGTTATAGACTCGAAACCAGTAGACAAAAATGGGGCGCTTTTTGATGTGAATATGGATTTTTTAAAAGTTCATTTTATAACTGAATTATCATAATTATTAATGAAGAATCATACGAAACGGTTGCATGTCATTGTCCTGTAATAAATTTTTGATACAATTATTTTCTTAAATATAGCAGGGTGAGAAAAACAATAAAAACATAAAAAAATCCATGTATCCCAGTACATTTAATTACTTTAAATGAGACAAAATAATATGAGTATTGATTTACTTAGTACTTAGCCAAAATCAATGCGTTAAATGGCGGATAAATAATATCTTTTAAAATATCTTAAATATAACCCATTTCAATTTTCACACATGAAGAAAGTATAGGAGCCTATTCTTTTTTTGGCAATCATTCGCGTACACTGCGTCACTTTGAGCAGCCATATCTTCGGAAGCGAATGTCCGATTGCGATCGAATCAAAAGCATTTTGGTAATTACAAATCACACAATTAAGCCATTGCATTATCTCATTTTCGTAAATGGAACAATTTTTTTTCCCAAAAGTCAGACCCCATACCCCCCTTAAGCTCATGTGGTAGCAAAAATCCTGGTTATACTCTGAGTAAGAATTGATTGAACTGATTCGAACAATCGCTGGGGCAGTGTGTGCGTGATGGGTCGCACTGCTGTAAGACAGCGCGTAAACACAAAGATAATAGGCGCGCGATACGCCCGTGTACAGTCGCACACGCCTGTACTGCATACGCTTAGTTCCACAATTGTTGCGGCGACTATTATACTGTTCTGAATCTATCAACTCTGGCAGATAAACTACATGATCCAAGTCTATCACAGGTAAGGTGACCTCTATTTATAATCGACCATCTAGTTTATACCATTTTCTAAAGAAAGGCAATACATCAGCAGCTTACATTATCCAATTGGATCTCACATTAATGAAATCATAGACACTACCTATATGTTGCAATCTTTACCTGCACCATACCCGGAATCCCATCTTCATTTATAGTATAGTATTTTATCTAGAAAGATTTCCAATCATGTGAACAAATTGCCCCATCAGTGTAGCACTAGGGAAAATCCATTTTGCTTTTGTATGATTAAATAAGATACTTTTCTCTGCTAGGAGTCCTTTCTATATACAAATAAATATTTTACATCACCAACTAAGGATACGTATAAATTGGTAGATGGATGGATAGAAAGAGGAATGGTGGAAGGACGGATGGAATGGACGACGGCACAGCTGATGGCGGACATTTGCTCGTGACTGGCTGGATAGTGGATGCTGCCTGGCTGGATAGATGGATTAATGCATGAATGGATAGCATAAATGTATCCATTTAATTATTCCATGTAAATGTAACTGCCCCCCCCCTGAAATTTGTCTGTCAAGTTCAAAAGATACATCGGATTATATATATGGGATATAAATTGGGAAGCGGTGTGTATTTATGCGTATTTTGACTCCTCATTTTGTGGCGATCGACTGAGTATTGTTGAAGTTAGCCCACTTGACCGAACCCACCCCAGGATTTTAAAGTTGCAGTAAAACCTAATGACAAAATAAACTGTTTCCACTGGAAGTCAGTGCAATGCTACTGTTTCTCTGTGCATGAAGTGGAGTGCGCGCCATCGTCTTGCTATTTCTTTAGTTTTAGGGAGGGGAATTCTCCACTCCTCGCAAGATCTGGTCATATAATTTTCTCTGTGACTCATTGTTTGTATCGGGCTGGAACAATGGTTAGTGCGCCGAACAAGGCCAAAAAATCAACCAGGCATATTAGTGGGGGACTGTATGTAGGTATCCTCAGTGAGTGGTACACAAGTACTTTATGCATTCATAATCAAAAATTGATGGAAGCACTTGCCACACCCACCCCTTTCATGGCCCCGCAGCTTGAGTTCAGGTTACAAATGGTAAAAATTAAAATGTTTCCGATTGTGTTGACAAGTACATCATGAGGTTTGTCTCGTTACCAGGATTTTCAAATAGTGTTAACTTGTAAATGTACAGGTACTCTGTCTGCTGATGAGACAACACTTCTTTGTACTTCAGACCATCCACACACTCTTGAATTTGAACTTCAAAATCAAACTTAAAAACAAAATTTTCTAATGGTTGATGATACAAACTCACTTTGCATGCCAGGAAAACCAAGTTTATGGTATTTGGAACATGTATGTTCTCAATAATTTTCAAAATGTTTCTCTTCACTGTATTGATACTATTGAAAGGGTTGACCTTTAATATCTTGTGTAATTTTTGATCCTCGGATGTCTTGGGGTGATCATATCAATCAAATGTCTTCATGTATTTACTAAACGTTTTGGTTTTATAATAGACCTTACATAATTATTTTCCAAAAGATAACTCTTATTAATGGCTTGCAAATTCGATTGTGCATGCCACATTTTTGACTAGTGGCAGCACCCTGTCGGTCTAACTGTACGAACGATTATGACACACTTCAAGTTCTTCAAAATAGATTAGCTCGTATAATTTTTATCAGCTGACATTAGAACTCCTTTTAAAGACTTTGAGTTGTACACTGACAGTGGAACCAACTTAATGATCGGTTGTATAACCATAAATGCTTATTTTTAAATGCCTTCAAAGGTCTTGCCCAGGTTACCTTTCCTCTTAGTTCACTTTTATGCACCAGTTCAGTTTTAATGGTACCAGAAGTCAAACCCCAAACTCTTTGTATGAACCACTTGGAACCGAAATGCAGGGGAAACTACGTTCCATATGAGAGCAACCAATATGGAACAGTCTTCCTTCTGATATCCGCTGTACCTATAAAATACAATGAGTCTATCTCAGCTTAAAGCATCTACTTTGGAAATTCCCCATAGCATATTTTGTACTACTGTTAGATGTCTATAGTTCCATTTATACTCATTGCTTATTTGATTTTGTTCTGTGTTTATATTTTTATCTATATGTTATGTCTGTATAAGTTTCATTCTGTACAATGTTATATGCAGGGCCCTTCTTCTTGGAAATCAGTGCTCGTTGTCACTGAGGGGCTACCCTGCCTAAAGAAGGTTTAAATAATAAATATAGTTTACATACACTACCTATGGCTTACCGTTTTTTGGAATCATGGGGTAACACTGTAAAAATGGGAAAAAGTCAATTTTGTTTTTGTACAGGGTCAAACAAACCTATTTGCTCCAATTTTTGAAACGTGGTTCAAGTTGTTGGTTAAGCTCATATTAATGAAATATACGAATAGTTTTAATAGTTTTTACTATCTTACGTATTTTGGTTATTACCAAATGGCGATATAGATTCAACATCTATCCGGCAGCTATTGTGTTTATTTATTGACCTGTGACCTATTTTATCTGAAGAAGAACTTTTGAAGCGCCGCACCCTCCATCTTGATAGTAGACCAAGGTATAACTGTATGCGGCAAGGTGAGAGGCTCTCTTCCGCCCTTATTACCCCAAAAATGCCTGTAATTTCTGTCTTAAATAAAGCTGTTGAGGATGTTGCTGTACTGCCGATGGTGGAAGTTTATTCCAATCCTGAATGACTCTCTGACGGAAGGAATATTTTCTGATGTCGATTCTCATATGCTTGTTTCTAAATTTTGAGTGAGTGTCCTCTTGTGCTCTGTTGTTTGTGGCAAGCTGAAAGATGTCCGTGGGTTGATTTTGTCTATATTGTTGAAAATTCTATAAAACTTGGATTAAGTCTCCCTCCTTTGTCTGTCTTCTATTGTCATTAGATGGAGCTTCTAAGGTACTTTCTTCGTACGATAGATCCTGATACTTGAGATGAATTTGGTGTCTTCGCTGTACTGCTTCTATAAGTTTATGTCCTTTCCTTAGATAGGTCTCCTACTGGATGCAGTACTCTAGGTGTGGTCTAATTAGGACTGTAGATGTATGATTATTTCCTGACTTCTGTACTTGAAAGAGCGTTTTACCATCCCAAGTGTTTTGGTTTGCTTTCTTTGTTGCTTCTGCACACTGTTTGACAACTTTTATGTCTTCCTTTATCCATACTCCAAGATATTTTTCTTTCTGTTTTACTGTTTGAAGGGTTTTCCCATTTCATTTGATATCATGGTGAGGGGTTTTTAACCAACATGCATAACAGAGCATTTACTGATGTTGAAGGTCATTTTTTCAATTGTCTGCCCACGTCGTGATTTTTGTTAAATCTTCCTTGTAGTTGTTTTTGTATGTCTTCGTCTGTTGCAACTGACCTAGAAAGCTTGGTATTTCAGACAATCCACACACTCTTGAATTTGAAACTTCAATCAAACTTAAACAATGCTAATGGTTTGATGATACAAACTCACTTTGACTGCCAAGAAAACCAAGTTTATAGTATTTGGTCATGTATGTTCTCAATAATTTCAAAATGTTTCTCGGCACTGTATTGAGACTATTGAAAGGTTTGACCATTTAAATATCTTGGTGTAATTTTTGATCCTCTGATGTCTTGTGTGTGATCAGATAAAATCAAATGTCGCCTGTATTTCTAAACGTTGTGGTGTTAGAAGAGACTTAAATTATATCAAAAGCTACTATATTATGCTTGCTAATTGAATTGTCATGCCACATTTGACTATTGCAGCCCTGTTTGGTCTAACTGTACTAACGATCTTATGAACACACTACAAGTTCTTTCAAAATAGATTAGCTTCGCATTATTTTATCAGATGACATTAGAACTCCTGTTAGAAAGAATTGATGTGTACACTGCAGGCGACAAACTTAATGATCGGTTGTATAACCATATGCTAATGCTTATTTAAAGCTTCAAGGTCTTGCCCAAGGTTACCTTTCCTCTCAGTTCACTTTTATGCACTTCAGTTCATTTTAAGGGTACCAGAAGTCCAACCACAAACTTTTGTAGGAACCACCTTGGAACCTAAATGCAGGGAACGTACGTTCCATATGAGAGCAACCAAAATATGGAAAAACAGTTTCCTTCTGATATCTGCTGCAACTATAATACAATGAGTCCATCTTAGCTTAAAGCATCTAACATTTGTAATCCCACATAAGCATATTTTGTACTACTGTAGAGGTCTATAGTTGCATTTATACTCATAAGCTTATTGATTTTGTTCTGTGTTAGTATTTTTATCTTATGTTATGTCTGTTAATTCATTCTGTACAAATGTGTAATGCGGGCCTTCTTGGAAATCGTGACTCTTGTCATATGAAGGGGCCTACCCTGCCTAAAGAAAGTGTTAAATAAATAATATAGTTTACCTAACCTAGGCTTACCGTTTTGAATCCATGGGATAAAAAACGTTTAAAAATGGTGAAAAAAGTCAATTTTGTTTTGTACAGGGTCAAAACAAAACACGTTGCTCAATTTGTAAAACGTGGTTCACGTTGTTGGTTAAGCTCATAGAATGCAATATAGGAATGTTTAAATCGGTTCTTGACTATCTTAAGTAATTGGTTATTAACCAAAATGGCGAATATAGTCAACAGCTATGGCAGCTATTGGAATTTTTTTTTTTAAAAATTGACCTGTGGACCTATTATTTACGAAGAAGAACTTATGAAGCGCGCACCCTCCCATCTCGGTAGTAAGAACCAAGGGAGACGAGACTGGAGTGCGCAAGGGTGAGGGGGCTATTCGCTTAGTACCCCAAAAATGACTGTACTTATGTCTTAAAGCTGTGAGAGATGGTTGCATGTTATGCTGATGGTGGAGTTTATTCCAATCCTGAATGACTCTCTGACTGAAGGAATATTTCTGATGTCGCGATTCTAATGCTGTTTCAAATTTGAGTGAGTGTATCTTGGGCTCTGGGTTTGTGGCAAAGCGGAAGTTGTCCTGGGGGGTTGTTTGATTTTGTCTATATTGTTGAAAATTCTATAAACTTGGTAAGTTGCCCCTCCTTGTCTGTCTTCTAGGTCATTAGATGGAGCTCTAAGTCTTCTTCATAAGATAGATGCCTGAGAAATGAGATGAGTTTGGTGTTCTTCTCTGTACTCCTTCTAATAATTTTATGTCTTTCCTTAGATGAGGTCTCCATACTTGAATGCAGTAATCTAGGTGTGGTTCTAATAGCGACTGGTAGGAGCTGTTGATTAGTTCAGACTTCTGTACTTTGAAAGAGCGTTTACATCTCAATGTTTGGTTTGCGTTCTTTGTTGCTTCTGACACAAGTTGACAAACTTTTAGGTCATCTTTTCATACTCAAGATATTTTTCTTCGGTTGTACTGTTGAGGTTTCCATTCATTTGATATTCATGGTGAGGGTTGTTATAACCAACATGCATAACAGAGCATTTACTGAGTTGAAGGTCATTTTTCAATTGTCTGCCCAATCAGTGAGTTGTTTTAAAATTTTGGTATTTGGTGTATGTCTCGTCCGTTGCAACTGACCTGAGAGCTGGTATCATCAGCAAACTTCTCACTGTCCATTTTGTTCATCTCCAGATAATCTATAAATACTAGGAAACATAGGGGGCCCAGAACTGAGCCTTGGACGACAGAACTTTGTACTGCACTTTCCTCTGACTGGTCCTGCACATAACAAACTCTCTGAGATCTATTTGCGAACAGGCCTTGATCCACTTTAATGGATTGCCCATCAATCCCGTGTGCTTGCAGTTTCTCTATTAGTCTTCTGTGTGGCCCTTTCAAAGGGCTTTTCTAGATAAAGGTAGATGACGTTCCACTTGCAGGTTTTCAGCTGCATTTTGGTAACAGATCCATATGCAAATCAGGTTTGTTGTACACGATTTTCCTTTCATGAACTGTGAGTATCCTGATAAGTTGGTATTTCTGAAGGGTGGTCTGTAATACGGTCACGGATGATCTTTTCCAGGGTTACATACAACTGATGTCAAACTAATCGGACGGTCGTTCACAGCTTGTGATCGGTCTCCCTTTTTGAAGGTTGGGTTACATTTGCCGTTCTCCATATGTCTGGAACGTGGGCTCTCTTAGAGGATGCATAAAACTCAAGGCTAGCGGGCCTTTGCAAGTTCTTTTGCTAACTCTCTTAGTAGTCTCGGTGATATATTGTCTGGGCCAGCTGCTTTTGAAGGGTTTCTTCAACTTCTTACAGATATTTTCATAACTTTCGGAGTTACGATGATGTCTGTAAGTTTCAGTTCATAGTCACACTGAAAAAACATTTTTTTGCCGGTGGTGGTTCACCAATTTTTCGTAATATAATGATTAAAAACTTGTTAAGTCCTCTGCTGTTATCTCTACGTGGTGGGTATAACAGTGGGTCTACAGTTGTCTTTACCTTTCCTTTTGGTATGTGTAGGGAGTAAAGCTTTTGGGGTTACGCTTGATGTCGACAGCAATCTTCTTTTCAAAGCTAAACTTTGCGCACGAGCTTCTATTTGCGCGTCTTATGTATTTGTGATCTTTTTTCGGTGCCGGAGTTATTAATATTTTTTTAAACATACTAATTCAACATACTTCAAGGGCCGTATAACATTACAAGGTATTTCGTTATATATTACAGCATGCAATATACCTTGCAAACGAATTGCTTAATAGTCAAATTCAAAGAGTAAATGCCAGTTTTGACATATCTTATTAGAACTTGGGAAGCTCATGTACTCACTGCCTGATCTTCACACAATTATTAGTATGTGGAATTCTTTTTTAAAATATCTATATTGGGATGCTGTTCAAGGATATTTGCTCTATAAAGGGAATGATATTTTGAAATGACCAAAATTAATGTAAAGATAGTGTCGTGCTTAGTACCAAAAAGAATTACCATGCTCCCATACCATTTCAACATTAAACATGCCTGCAACATCTTTACATTCAACCCAAAAGTTCCTAGAGATGGGGACAATCAAGAATTATGCTTGTGATTGTTTCTTGGTATACCTGGCAGAATTTACAGAGGTCATTGTCTTTTAATCCTAATTTCAACAGTAGAGTATTTGTTGCTAAGATTTGTTGGTTTATTTAGACGGAAACCACCTCAATTAATTTTGTGTCCACTGATGAAATTTAAGTTTAAAGCACCAAAGTTCTTTCCTCAGTATTTTCTATAGCAAAATCTACTTCCCATTTGTTAAATGTTTCATTCCCTTTTTATTTGACAAGAAATGTCATAAAACAATTTACAACCCATCCCTTGGTTTAAAGAGAATTTCACTATTACTTGGAAGAAAGGGGAGGTTATGTGGACATGAGGTCTCTACTGAAAACAAAAATTTGACTGAATTGCTGTAAATATACCGTTATTTCTAAAAAAAATTTGTTTTAACAATATATTGAAAAATTCATTATGCCAACATAAAATTAACCCTTTTGAATTCAAGTAAAGTCATTAATGAATACACTCCCTTCTTACTCCAATGAGTATAGGTGACGATTCCCACCGATCTTATTTATCGTTCACATAAGTACTGCCTTGCGATGCGGTTTTTAAAACCAAGTTAGTGTCATTCAACACTGTTGAGAAAAGAAAAGAGCAAAAACAGCGAGTGGTTCGTGTCATACCAGAACTTATTTTTGATATTATGTTTTCGCTCATTAAACGTGATTGACCAAAAAGAATTATATCTTCGCCTGTTAAGCCCAGCACATATAAAATAACCTGACCCATTTATGATCACTCAAAGCAACAAGACTCCGAATCAATTTATCTTCAAAGCATTATATGAGTTTCAACATCAGGCATCTTGAATAGCACATCATCATATTTTGAAACAACTGGACTCTTTTAATGCGATCAGGCTTATCACCCCACCAATAATTAAATACTATTTGTTACTGTTTTTATAAAATCTTTACTTGGATTGGGCAGCATTGTGCAATAAACATATTTTGGGCAGGAACTCGCGACTTTACAAACGACAACCTTCCCAAAACTGTTAAATTCGTTTCTTCAAGATGATAACAAATTCTTCATCGATTATGAATGATTTCTCATAAGTCTGGTTTTACCATATCATCGAGATTTGTAGTAAACCGCAACACCTAAAAAAGTCAAATCTACCCATCTAAATTCCAAGTTAAACTTAAGATTATTAACAGATTTTTACGTCTAGCTTTCCATGACCCAATCCAAACTGCAACTGTTTATCAATATTAATTTTCAGGCCAGACATTTCCCGGAAGAATTCAAGCGTTTCTAAAGCGTTTTCAAGGACTTTCAGTGCCATCCAAAATCAGGGTGTGTCATCTGCATATTGAGTATTTTAAACATTAAATCATGAATTGAAATACCATGTATATATTTATGGCCCAGTATCATAGAAGCCAGAATCTCGGTACAGAGAACAAATATATAAGGTGACACTGGGTCACCCTGCCGGCAACTACGCAAAATTTTGAAAAAGGTTTGGAAATATGCCGTGTACAATGACGATGATGAAAAAGCATTTACATACAAGGCCTCAAACCATCTATAATGTCCGCTCCAAAGCTTAAATGCTTTAGGTTTTCAAAATAAACTGATGTGGACCACTGTGTCAAATGCTTTCTCAAAATCGATCAGTAATTAATAAACAGTATTGATTAACTTCTGTATAATTAACAAGTCAAAATTACGAATGTTTTCACAGATTAAATCGGTTTGGACAACCAGTTTGATCTTCCGCAATTAAAGATGCAACAAAACAGATTTAATTGCGGTTGGGCGATACACGCGGATGCCAATTTGTACGACACGTTTAATAAGGATATAGGCCTCCCATTTTTAACAAAATGACGGGGTCTTTCACCGTGGGCAAAAGAGTAATATAGTCCGGTCTTTTGAACTTTGTAGAGATCCTTTCTGAAACCGTTCATCCTGAACGAAGAAGAAGAAAGAAAAGACTGAATATCTGCCCAAAAAGTCTTGTAAAACTCGGCCGTGAAACCGTCAGGCCCTGGGACTCTTATTATATATATTTTTCAGGGCGCATGAACGTTCCAGAAAATCAATTTCAACCTTCTAATTTCAGAGTGAATTTGAGGTAAGTTTAGGAACATATGTATAATGCAATGTAAAATTACCTGAATTTACCATTTTCTTATATAATTTTTCTATAAAAAGATACAAATTCCTTTCAAATCTCTTGAGAGGTAACATTGAATTATACTTTTATTAACTTGGTCATTTGCTATTCATAAAATTTCTTTTCAAGGTAAGGCACGTATTGTGTGGGTTTTTTCTCATTCTTCTATCCATTAGCTTTTGTTCTGAGAAACAACTTTAAACCTTTTTGCTTCGATTTTTTCCAATTCTTTTGGCCTCATTTCAAACTGATCCAATATCGTGTGGCAGTTTGGAATTTATGGTAATAGTTGCTCTTCATATGATTTCCAAACGTGTTATAGTTTACCAAAGAATCTTCAGTATGATCAAGATTTTTCTTCCTCTAGAGGAATAAGCCAAAGTGAACCTCTTATTTCCAACACAAACTGCAAAAACAAATGATCATCATGTAAAACTCCAATTCATGTGGATCAAACATTTGTAATATTATCTCTTATCATAGGGAGAAGCAGCAATAAATCTGTTTCACTCTTAAACGAGTCTTTGACAACAGTTATATATTCTTTCATCATCTAGTAAGTCATTATTAAACTTCCTGTACCCCGGACTTTTTATATGCATTTACCTTATGTAACACAATAAGTACAATTGAGTGGTCAGACCTATATCAGGGTGAAATCCGCATAGTCGATTAAATTCATAATTTCAGACGAAATTAAGAAAAATCCAAACGGGCCTTGCTTAATAGATTATTGATTATTCGCAAGTAAAACGCGTCAGTCAGGATTCAAATTCTCCAGGGACTCAACTTAAGTTCAAGTCATATTTCATCTGTAAAACATTCTCTTTTCGCATTGGATTTGATATGCAAAATAGTTATATGGTCCAATATTGATTATGAACTAAGTAAAATCGCCACATTATAATACCAATGAGGCATTCCCACATCTTCAACACATGTTGGATATTATCATAAAAGTCTGGTTCATATCATTTGGACCATATATAAAGTTACTAAGGCTGATTCAATAGGATCAGTATACTGACATCAAGAATAATCCACTTTCCCCCCTGATCACGCTCAATGTTTCGAATGTTAAAAAATCAAAGTTGTTATTTACTAGGACTGCCAACATCTGGAATTCGTGTTACCTGCTATATATGCCTCATTACCCCATTCCGACATGATATTATTCTCCCATGATTGCCTCCCAGTGAACATGCTTGGAGGCAATAAAGTAACAAACCTTTTCCGTCTTGAAATAATTGAAAAATCAAGCATCTTAACTTTATCATTTTAAACCTTAACAATAATGGAAATTATTTTGACCGAACTTTCCATTTTTGACTATAGGAATAAGCATGTCAGAGATATTTGGCCATGTATTTGATAAAAGAAAACATGTTCAGAGCTATGCCTTATTTAAAGGCTGTCTTTTTACCAAAAACACATATACATCACATTTAAGGAGAGGTATTTCTTGTTCCTAACACCACAACAAAATATACAAAATGCCCTAAATAATACATACAGTTTTTACAAAACAGTCCCTAAACAAAGACAGAGGACAAACTAAATAAAAGACAAAAACAAAAAAAATAATGAATAGACCAAATATATGATCAGAAAAAGAAATTAAATCAGTTTTAGTCACTCCAACCAACACCAGTGCTAAAACAAAATAACAGCGATGTGATGTTGATAATAGTAACGGCCCTCTCATTATTCATTTCACTCATCATCAACATCATGTTATATTAACCCGAAAGTAAATTACCGGACAAGTGAAAATATTCTAAAAAATCAATATATCAAAAAAATTACAATTATTCCAAAATGATTTCCATGTTTTCACATGTATAATAGTAATATTTTGTAGTTCTTGTGTACTCATCTAAGGTGCATCAACCGTGATTTCAAACATCTGTCTCACCGAGATGATCTTTAATATCTTTAAACAAAATTAGATACTCAAAATGAAAAAATACAGTTCATTCCAATCCTGCATGTTTTTATGAGCAATGTTAAAACAGTGTCCCATAGGGCACTGCCTTTCTTGTGCTGCCATGTGTTTGTTTCATTTACAGACAGAAAAAAATACAACATTGCGAATCTCCAGCAAGAGACCGAATTTTGCAAGTCGGATTAGGCAAAACATTATACACCTGAGGCAAAGGATCAGAGGACACAAAAATCTAAACATTTTAGTCAAATCTGGAGGGACGATGTCGTGGACTCACGAAATATTCAATTTTAGTATCTCCAAATAGGTAAAAACAAGCTGTAATTCACGATCACGTCACGTCAGAATAATATATTGGATAAGTAATCAGTAATACATAAAACTCAATTTATAAACTATTAAATTAGACTTGGCTTTTATGAAAACAAAAATTTATTTACAAAAAATTGTATTTTCCTTTAGATTTCAACAATATTCCCAGAAAATCTGACTAAAATAGCCCTAAAATGTTCAAAATGAGGTTTTTCAGACAAAAAAGAAGAAATACTTTCTCCACAAAAGGTTCCACTCTGCTCTTCCAATATTTTGTATTTATACATAAGTGTTCTTTGGATAATCAGAAACCATTTTTATTATTGAATTGCTTGTTTATATTTTCTTGTTGTGTTTTTATATGCACACCAGTTTTTAGTCAAATCAATTCTTCATATAGTCATTGTATGAGTCCAGGAGCCAGTATTTCCTCTCTCCGATGCCTTACAAGGTTATGACAAAAGCACCTGTGCCAAATACTCTGATCTTGTTTTGGATTTCTTGTTTGTTCCAGTCTTTGCTTTTCTGCCAGTCGACCTCTAATCTGTTTCATCTTGGAGGTTTAGTAGAGATCAGTATATACACTCGCAGGCTTTCTATCTCTCATAAAGGTAGATTTCTAGCGCGATCAAAGAATTCGTCGACGTCCCTAACTACACGAACTGGCATGATAGGATCAGGACTTGTCTAGGCCTTCTAGAGGGCAGACGATGAGCGTGAGCCAAATCACATAGACTGATTCTCTCGGAGAGGGTCAAATCATCTTTCAAACATTTACGTAGAGTTGCGTGCACATTTTCTCCTGGATTTTGCTCTACCCCATAAAACAGGAGGTTCTTCGTCCTTTATATCTCATCAAGTTAGTTTTCAGTAAGAAGTTGATTATTATGTTTTTTAAAGCTTGCAACCTACCTTCACGCAACATGACCGATGGCATTTTAACTTGCTCAAATATGGTTAACCATCCTTCGTCCACGATTAGTTGTGGGTATCTTTCAGAGTGATATCACCTCTAGCTTACATAATCTATCAGATAATGATTTCTCCATCCTCAGAACATTAGGGATTTCAATTCAGAGTTACTCACTGTTTAATCGAAGGGCATACTATCAACAACTATTGTTCGGATTTCCGCGGCGAATCGGGCTGTGGCTGTATTGGGTGTTACGCTGGTCGAATTTTACCTCCAGTTTCGTAGGCGTCTTGATTTTCTGGAATAACTTTCTCCTGATTGTTCTCAGAAAATATCTCGGAATACCTTGTTGATTATTTTGCGGACATATAAAATCATACCGGCAAAATTAAGTAAAATAATGTGTTGAAGGACACCAACATTACATCTGTCCGGCCATCTTGACTGATGTTTGTACTTTCTCCAGCTTTCCTCTTGTACGGATGCTTCATTGTAGACCGAGGCTCCATTTATTTTTGCTTCTGGCTAATGGTTTGTTATAGGAAAATTTTCAAAAAAAAAAAACTGTAAAGGGGTGTTCAGTTTATCATGTAATTTGGTCCATGCTTGTTGTGTGTTGTAACCATAAATTCTCTTTTCCCATCTTATGCTGTGTAGTTACTCTTCATAGCACTATGATACACCTTGTTGTATCCTTGTGTATAAGATGTTGTATCAAGTGGACACAGCAGATCATATTTATAATCTTAATATATGGTCATTTTCCTAAAATGGTCAATAACATAAGGTCTTCGATCATATGAGGCTCTGATGAAGATACAAAGTTAATATCGACTTCCCCTGGTTGGCTTAATGAAATGCGTGTCCATATATAAATTACTTGTACTATCTCGAGAAATTGCTCTCCTTCTTTTGATGAGACTGGAGTAGGTTCCCACTGATTTCCATAAAATTGAAGTCTCCCTCACAACGGCTTCTGTTTACCAGCTTTTTCCAGATCGCGATTACATTTGGCTACGTCTTAATCCCCGGTGACAGCCTGCGTTTTATACACTACACCTATCAATAACTTGTCTTAATTGTCGCCAGTTTGGTATCGTCATATTTGGCATTGTCCGTATAGTTTGGCTATAGTCACAATTGGCATTTTTTGATGGGTGAGTGTTATATCAGATTGGCTCTTGTCACAATTTGTGGTTCTGACATACGTGACTGTCGTGATCTCAATATTACATAACTGACCCAGACAGACTCACGGAGTCAAAGTCTTCTCTTGAATAGCATCAATAGTATTCTAATGTAAAGTGCGGCTTCCTCCACATCTAACAGCTCGTCCTTTCTCTATATGTCTGAATATCTTCTTAACCCGGTATCTGTATTTCAGCATCACTAATTCCTTTATCAAGCCAGGTTTCAACGATGCCTATTAGGTCTGGTTTTTCACTGTAGACTTAACATTCAAATTCATCCATTTTATTAACAATGCTTCTCGAATTGGAACAAAATTTCCGCTTTGTCTGGTTTGGGCTGCTTAAGCTACTTCATATTTTAGGTGACATCTTTCTCATTTCTCGATGAACCCACATTGTCAGTTGTGACATCATGGTATCTAATTTGTAGATAATAAAGTTCACAATAAAGGTCAGGTGCTATGAGGTCTTTCTCAATGCTTCTCCTGATTTTTCAACATTGAAATCGTTGCCCACGCAGGGATGACTTTTCTCCTGACGCTTCTGACTGATTTCTTTGTTTATGTGCGTACTTCTCGTACTAATTGTTTTCCAATACTTTGTTTCAAATTAGATCTACGAATGAACTTCCTTCATAAGGGGGTTGGGGATTGCACTACAATTTCCCTCTCACTATTTTCAAGTTTTTCTCCTTCTTTACCCTTCTTCTTTAAGTCATTTCGCAGTTCACTATCTCTTGCTCTGCTGGGAGGTCATGTTGCGATGTCAAACTTTTTGTACACGGGACGCTTTGGAGCTTCTTTGCAGTAGTAAGAAGGTCTTTTGGCCAACTTTAGTCTTAAGTTGAACTTTGACTAGGTTTCCTTTCTCGGTTGTTATCTTTGTCGACACTAACAACTCTCACTAGGTTCAAACTGCAATTTATTCTGAAAAAGGTCATCTGACAAGCTTTCGGAATAACAATTGTGTATGCTGGAGTTGGCTTCAGGTAGAGTACGAAAAACTAAAAGAAAATAACTAAGTTTAGCTGCCTTTTGTCCTGTTCAATAGCTGCTTTACCATCTTGTTAGTTCATTCACTTCCTAGATGAGATTCAGTTCTAACTTGATCTATATTGGAGATTTGATTTTTCATAGCTGAACTCATGTCTAATTGGTCTTGCCGTCGCTACTAACTAAGATCAATCACCTCTACCATAGAACGTTAGATATTTCGACACATTCTTGCAGTGCCCTGGAATTTCATTAGATCCCTGTGTGCCATACTTAGTAATGATTTCAAAAAGTTCTTTAGATTTGTTTTTTTTTTTTTTTTTTTTTTTTTTTTTTTTGTGTTTTTTTTTTTTGGAGTCGCCACATGTTGGTTGGTTAATAGGTTTTAAATATGTACATTGTATACCGCCTGGAATCACCACCTACATTCTAAAAGGTTACCACAGTTTTCGTCTTTCACGATTTGGGGGTTTTGTGCCGATTTCACCTTTTGATCTGACCTAAGATACGAAGGTCCTCTGTGAGAAGCTCCTTGTTTTAATGAAAGTATAACTCCAAGAGTGTATGTTTTCCAGAACTCATTTATTTTTCAGTTCGCTCGCACCTTTCGTCATCATTGGTTCGTTATGGATCCGCCATATTGGATGGTTACTTGGTCGCACACAGAAAAAAAAGTATTAAAGTGGCGAAATGGAGTACTTGTCGGTCCCCTACCCTAGCCAAACTTAACACTTAAGTTTCGCTATAATTTGGTTTTGCAAGAAACTTAATTCAGTTTTTACATATTAGGTGGATGGCGTTGATTAGAATAATGTTAGTATCGGGGAGCTCAGTATGAGTATCGTCCCGCCATCTTCAACACAGCGCCCTTCAGCACTATTTGTGGATAAGGGAAAACGAAGCAAACATATAAGAAAAAAACTATTCCTTATTTCAAGCCTTTAAGGTATGGAACAACAATTGCACCCACATAAGTGCCTGAATCAAAGGCAACTCTTTTAACTTTGACCATGTACAACAAAATGACTATTTCAGAAAATTTTATAAGCCCTAGATAGTGTAAAACTATACTTTTTGGAATTCTCAATTTAAAAAAAACATTTAGTGACATACAGCACACGCTCATTTCACCACATCCATTTACACACGAGGTTGTCAGCAAGTCGAGCCTTATTTTGAACATTTCTGCGGATTTTTTTTTTGTTCACTTTTTGTAATCTCATTTCATTTTCATTTTATTCAGTACTCAGCAGTATGCATAATTTTACATTTAAAAAAAGACAAAACTTAAAAAAAAAAAAAAAAAAAAAAAAATAAATCATTGTAAAACATTAGATCAAATAAAATCGGCAAGAATGAGGATTGAGATAAACCGGAAAGCAGTACTAAGCGATAACCAAAAAGCCTTTGTATAAACCAAAGCTTAATTCCATTGGGGTCCTCATTTACTAAAAAATACATATGTATGGACAAATTAAGGTGTAGATATGATTACTTGCTAAAATCTTAAAAACATCTAATTAAAAACATCTAAAAACCGTTACAAAGAATTACACATATGAAAAAGTGCATTTGCATTAGGGTTTCGACACGAACAATCTTCAAAAGGACAATAGTGACCGAGTTATGGCGATTGAAAATTTGCACCACTTTTCTTGTATCCACGGACTGTGTTACTGTCTGAGCTTCTTTAGACAATATACTCTCTCCAAGCACATTCTTTCGTGTATGGGTTCTTTTTGTTTTTGCGGCAAGATTCAGTTTGCGATGAAAAAAGGTTAGTTTCAATTATTAGAAAATTCCTAGCTCTTGCTTCATTCTTCTTTTTTTACTGCGCTATTCACCCCCCCCCCCCCCAAGCACACACATTGGCTGGCCTCTAGACCATGAGAGGATGCAGGACTTGCGCTCTCTTTTCCATTTCAATAATCGACTTCTAATCATTATTGTCTGTCGGATGCTTGCAAAGGCAAGGCAGCGGTTATTCTGATTGCGAAAATCCAGCCCTTTAAGTCGTATCTCTCAACATCTTGACTAGATCTTGATTATTTACCCACGACTAAGCTGAAGAAAGATATGCGGGGTTGGCCAGAGCTTTCTCATCTATGGTGGAGATTTACGAGGATGTTTGCTGAGTGGTGAATCGTGACGTCAACGAGATCAGTTTCCTAAGAGGGACCCGTACTCGCCTCCCTCAGTTCATGATTCGCCAGACTTCTGAAGATCCTTTAATACTATATAAAGACATAGTAAAATAAAACGATCATAATGTCACGGACCGAGCGGAGGCGATATGGCATGAATTATGGGTTAATGAAAATTTAAATGACTGGTTGTTTAACCCAAAAAAAAAATTAGAATATTAAATTGGCCCAGAAGAAAATTTGCTCATAACACTTGTATGTCTCAAAGACATGCAATTCTTGTTTAAATACTATTCAATCTAATTCTATGCACGGAATAATTTGAAGTAATCTGCCCCGCCAATCATGACCTGGTCAGAACCATCAGCAAGCCCACAAATGGCACGGCTACTGATGGCAATGACCAAGCCCATGAGCAGCAGGGAACAATCACATTTAAATTTCATTTAATTGATCTTGAGATAAACATCAAAAAAATGGATCCAAAAATAAGAATTTTGAAACAAAACCATTTCACACAAACAAGACAATACAATGTGGGAAAAGGTGATTTAAAACCGAATTTTTAAAATTTGCACAACAAACAACCCTGACCAAAGCTTGCCAATCTCTAAACTCCTAGCCCTTGCCCTAAACTAAGACCCTATTTTGAATGTACTTCTTAAAACAACTAAACTACTAAAGGCCTTACGTGGCATATGTAATTCGCACCACATTGTGGCTCGTGCACGCATTTAACATGTACATCTACTGCACACCATTTGAGGCTGAGGATTTACACAATTTCACAAGTGCAACACCAAAGGGCAGGAAATGGGCGCGGTTCTTTTTATATTAATGGCCTAGCCACACAAAACGCCCACAGTTTCAAAAGTTTTAAGTGAAACCAAATAATACCACACGTGATCGTGGCGGGGCTCTATTTACAAAATTTACCAGCAACTCACGATAACGAAGTCACAAAAACATGGAAAATCACACAATTCGAAAACGCCTTCAAAAACACCATTCAACAAATGCATTGCAAGGTGCATCACCAGCAGCAGGCCTACAAAAAACTATGAAATAATTTGCAAACACTGCGAAAGCACATTTAATCTTTCGCATTCTGTCAACACGACAGACAAGCGTTTAACATGTTGATCCAAATACACAACAAAATGTCACTTCAACTGCAAGTCACACCCGCACATTATGGAGCCCTATGTTTTTTTTAACTCGAAACCTTGCACGAATGCAAACCGAAAGTACAGGACTTCGTACACATTTACACCCAATAAATTTAACCCAATGGGCATTGATAAATTTCAATCTTCACCTATTCCCTGAGGTCGGCGTGTATGGTGCAAATAAAATAAAAATCAAAACGACTCGTCTTTTCCTAATGTAAAACAGAAAGAAATAAAGCACAAGTGAGCTTTCGACAAGTCTCGATTCAATAACTTCAACTGTCTACGTCTAACGGGACGATAAACGCACAAATAAAAAGGAGGGAGTCCTGCCACCAACTCCCGGGCTTGCCCACAGCCCATATTAAAATGTTATTGAACGCAAACACTGTGCACTGACTTATAACCAAGGGTAAGGCTCGGATTGAACACTACACAAATTACCCTTAAAAATTAACAAAAAAACCCAACCACACTAAGAAAAACATTGGAAAAACACGCACTTCCCAATTTGCACCACCTGCAAGGTCCCTTTAAAATTAAAACAATACGCCAAATGTGTGAGCAGGTGTGACACAGCTGAACATTTAGCTTAAACTTGGAACCGGATTTAAAGATTACAATGTGATAATGATTGGTAAAATGCACCAGCACATGGACTTTAGACAAGCCCTTTTTTATGGCATGGCACCACGACAAATGAAGTGTGTTTGTTTACTGAACCCGCAAACACATCGGGCATGCAATCGAGAGGGATAAAAGCCATGCATCTACCCTAAGCACATGAATAGACTTGTTTCAGTCTCTGTACAACCCTGAGAAATCTCTGGTTATACGGGAGAGCTGGCAATGCCAAAACGGTGCGATATGAATAGAAAAACTTTTTTTTAAAATTAAACTAACAGAAACTGTCTGACAAAAATGGCATAGCCACGGATTGGAATTTCGTCACCGATTGCAACAAGCCAGCCAATATTTGTCAAACAACATGACACAAATTGCAGACTTTTTGCAGTCTACACTTCATGGATGCAAATAACATGCTGAACTTCCAAAAATTAAACGGGATGGATTCAGCATTTTGCCCACCACATCCCCAACATGCAGTTTATTCGGCCGAGGCCGGCCCGAATTCACAGGGTGTGGCAAAAACACTAAATTCCTTCCAATTCAACATCAAAATTAACGCCATCAAACCGCGCGGAACATTGCACAGCTCAAATCGCGGCCCACCTTTCTATTCTGCCAAAAAGCCGCAAACCCTAATGTAATTTTATTAACCCTCACTCCTCTTAAATTCAACTTAAGCTTACCCTGAACTATTCCTTACCCTAAATTTCCTACATAACTAATTTGCAAACTCGGCAGGGTATTAATTGAATTATAATTTTCTTCTTCATATTGCACTAAATCGCAACACCATTTATATCCAACATAACTTACATGCATCAACTAACATTCTTCACCTCACATTCAGATCTCCCACACAATGTCCACTTAATCTACGGTATGACCTAGACAAAATTGGCTACCGAAGGTTTTCTTGCTGTAACTGTTGTACAAACCCTTCCGAACAACTATCAAAAAGGTAGAAAAAGGGAAGATGGCACAGAAATGCTGATTTGCATAAACCTTGTGCCTTTTGCCTATAAATTGGTTATTATTTTAAATTATTAAAAGAGGATGCCCGATTTAAGTAAATAAGTTTTCATCTTGATAAATGGTCTTCACCCCTAAACGCCCCATCTGTAGAGTTTGCGCGATATTTCAACCCGTTTTCTGTGAGAGCTAAAAACATGATTTCTTAGCATATATGTGTAAAATCAATATCGTCCATTCAAAATGGGGTACATTTTCGCTTATACTTCCAAACCAAATATCCTTTAGCCCTAGCTTCACAGGGTAAATAGAAAACTATACTTCTTCACATCAACCAAAATGTTGACCCCGTCCGGTAAAATATTGGAGTATGGGGAGAATGCTAAAATTAGCAATCAGGCCCTCCCTTTAACTTCTGAGTCTTCTTGCTGTCCAACATAGGACCCGAGTACTTGAGGTCGAACTTTTTGATTTGGTGGCCTGTGTTGGGCAGATAGGTTGATGATTTCCTTCCTCATTGACGGTCATGTATTACAGTCCGTCTCTTGGCATTTAGATGTGGCTGACTTTATCTGCAGCCATTCGCAAATGATCCTTGTATAGATCATTTGTGCGCACATATCACATCCACCTGTTCGAAGTTCTGCGTAGTCAGTCTGTGAGATGGTGACTTTGGTGTCGTCTATTGCTTGACCGCCTTTTTTATATGCTGCTGTCCTACCTACACTTATTACCCAGGCTATTGCCAATGACGCCCTTTTAAATGTCAGCCTTAACATTCACAACAACCAAACCTTGTGATCGCAATCATTCTCAGTCAAGTTGCCTTGCTATTTTTTGCGTAACTGTCAACAAATGATAATTTCCAAAGTATCTTCATCGCAAGCTGCCTCCACTTCTGGCTCTCTTTATCAATCAAACCTGGGTAATGATGGTGACTCCGCCATGCTTCATGATCTCCCTTTTGTTAGCATTATTTTCCTGCTAGTCTATTCACAGTGGTCTCAAAAACCCCTGACTTTCCCAATCCGAATCCGCCCCCAGTTTCAAAAAACGCGGGCCATGTCAGGAGCGTCGTATCATAGATACACGCGGCCCCGGACCATCTTACACATTTGACCAAATCCTGACACAACCCCTAGCCATGAACGAATGACTTGTGTGACACGAACGCAACGAACATCCCATGGAATTGACACTCTGGACACTTTATGGCTAACCCTCCCATCTACGGCTTGGACTGCTTGTTAGCATATCATAATGTGCGCAATACAATCTTCAACTCTTGCTATCGCATTGCAGTCCTGTCATTGGCAATGTAGGGCCAATGATTGATAAGAACTCTGGGTTTTTAAAATATTATCTGTCGATTGCAGATAATTTGTAAGAAATCGATACAGCATTGGGGAATCGCATGAAAGGTCTCCAACCGATGCTATTGGATGAGTCACTACAATTCGCAAAAGTAATAAGGCTGATAAATTGTCTGCAATACTTTATGTGTCACTATCAAGTTCTTGAGTGAATGATTCTAGTACGGACAAACAACAAACCCATGCACCTGGCGCTCAACTAAGGATATCTGCATGTAAATCCGCACTTGATTGTGAAGTTAAGAATTTTGAAAGCGCTCCTAACTATTGAATCACCTTGTTATTTTTTGACATTATAAATTCTGCCATGGATCTGATATCTTCACAAGAGTGCTGCCAGCCTTGCTTTGCCATATATTGTACGAAGGCATCACACTCAGACCTAGGTCAGTTGCTACCCTGAAAGCGTCCTCAATTGCCTTCGATTGCGTCTTCAGAGAGAAGTAATCGCATTTGTTCAGTAATTCAAGTGGGCTTTTGTAGCCTTAGCCTTAGCTCATCAAGGGTCACTGGACATTCGACGGGCGTACCTGTACAATGTAGAAGGATGAAATTTCACAAAGAGTAACCAAAGTGCTGTACTTTCTTATAGTTAATATTCTTCGTAAGGATGGCGTATTGGAACGAAATGTAGCCATACAAAGCAGTGATAAATATGAATGTTTCCATCATTTTGGCCCCCCACCAAAAACATAACATAACAAAAGCAAACGAACTCTTTAAACAACCTGAAAGATACTGGAGAAGAAGATTCGTCATCGTGTTAGAAATTTGAATATATTTATGAATTAGTACATGTACCTAATCAGCTCATTGGATCTGTATTATAGCTTATTTAATAAATGCACATGCATATGCGGTCTATTCAAAATATATGTTGTGTCGCTATTAAATGGCATTTCGTGATCCACAGTCTCGTCGACTTGCCTTCAAATGTGAGATTTGTGTATAATCTAACGTTGGCCTAAGTATAGTATTTATGTGCCTAATCTACCTAGAAAAAAAATCGTAAGTGTTTTATTTTCTTTCCGTAACGGAAAGACAATTACAAACGTGGCCTATATGGACAGCGTTGATTAAAACATTCGCGTACATAACATCAAAAACAACTGTCAGATCAACTGTGAAATTTTGGAAATTATTTTCTTGGACATATCCTAGGCAACAAATATGAAGGTGCTGGATCACAAAGGCACATTTAATTAAAAATAGTCCATTAGAAGGATAAAATAGTCCATCATCTGCATTAATTCCAAAGTTTGGGATTTAATCAATTTTTCCTTTTGATGTAGAAACCCTATATATGTAGTATTACGGACTATTCTGTGCAAAATAAACTTTCTGGATCCAGAATTTTATAATAAAATTGATTTCTATACGAAGGCTCGATTGGAACTTAATTTTCACTTGATTAGTGTGTGGACCTGGACAAACATTTTATGTTTAACTATTAAATATTGGCTCTACATCACAAAAAATGAATTTGCTTAAACTTTGTACATTGGTAGACCCTTATGATAAAAATCAACATTATATCTGGCGGTTAAAACCAATTCCGAACCCGTTCCCATGGCAATGGCGGAAATACAATTGGCATTATTGTGAAGATTTTTCTCAAAAATCCGTGGAAAAGTTCCTTTTCAAGACGTTGTCTCGTCTTTATCAGAATACTCATTTATATTTACAGTAATACAATAGTCATTACGTACCTTTTGTTCTATCTTAGTGAAAAGTCGTCCACATATCATAATAAGGGTACGCGTTTGGACTAGGAAACGACAAGTTTTATTTTTTCAAAAATGCACATGTTGGACTAAATTAGGCTTCAAAATTAGGGTAATTGCCAGGGGTGTCAGAGAATATCTTTGTTGTGGGGTATCATTATACTACTATTGGGATTTCCATATCATTTAAAAAAGTTTGGACAAGCGCAGTCTTGTTCTTCTTGCGTTGAAGCAGGCAGTAAAATAGTTGTAGACGGTGGTGGAGCCAGGTTAACTGTTGATTGGTTAGGTTCTAGAATGTCTATGTTCACCGGTGGAAGAACGAAGGCTAGGGCACTCATTGAGAATGTGATCATCAGTCTGGTGATTGAGAACAACATTGGGCCGGCTGAGATGGTCGCAGCCCCCCATAGGTGATGGTGCGTTGAAGCGACCGAATACTGTGCGAATCGTTTTAAGGTGACCCATTCCTTGCGTGGGAAATTGCTACAAGGTGTAGTTCTGTCATATATAGTTGTAATAGTAAGTTTCGCCGGTCTTGAAGTATCTAGCCAGGACAGTATTCCATTGTCTGTAAGATGTTAATGGGGAGCTGGAGAATTTAGCAACGTGTCGACAGAAAGTTCGACGAGAGCACAGTCTATTTGCCGAGAAGGTTGCTTGTCCAAGCAGAGCTTATCACCAGTTTGTGCGTGTGGTGTTCTCTCCGAAACACTGCCAGGTGCAATGCCTGAAAGATCTGGTAGAAACTCAATGCAGTGGGACGGAGCAACCAGTAATGGTTCTCAATGTCTCGTTGAGTACTGTGTCCGGCTTCTTTGGTGGAGAGCTATTGCCACCATGACTGGGTGTGGCCTACATTCAGCAGCACTGTAGACCAGAGCCAAGGCGGTTGTAAATAGAAGTTGTTGGGCGGGCACCCCATGAGGATCCAGCAAGTCGGCACAGGTGATTATTCCTCGAAGATTACCTTGGCGCATACGGACTCTAGGTGCGGCCGGTAAAGTAAGTTGCCGGTCAAGCTCACTCCCAAGGGGATAAGGTTTTTTGTTTGGTGTAGGATTGTAGGGCAGAGGTGCTCCATTGAGTTTTATCTGAAGATGGCGATGAGCTTTCTTTCTTGTTGAGATGACGGCAGTAGCGGGGGTCTTGGCTTCACCCTCAGCTTTCAGTCTCAGGTCTGAGTATGCTGAAAGTAGGGTCATATATGCAGTAAGTGTACTTGTCTACTTCTGTCCATCTGCTGTCCGAGTGGAGAGGGCAAGATCGTCGGCGTAGCCATATGCTTCCTAGATGTTGTTTGAGGAAAATCGCGGATATAACAAGGTTTTGAACAGCATGGGAGCCAGATAAGGTCTTGTGTGCTCCGTTCCTCAGACGATGCAGACGACTACTCTGTCCATCACTGGTCTTGAGAATAGACCTACGGTTTGCAAGCATGTTACATTGAATGTACAATGGTGACGATCGGATGGTCCTGAGGAAGCTTGAGTGTCAGGCCCTGGGCCACACTCTACGGCAGGGTTGGTAGTAGAGTAGCGATTAGGATCATCTATAGGTGTGTAGTTCGCAAGGTGTCCTGGATAGCTTAGTTTGGTAAAAGCGTTCGTGCATGTCATACGAAAGGTCGCCGGTTCGAATCCGCACAAATAGCGGCACATTGTTTTTTTACAATATCGTTGACGCTTACCATTCTCCAGGGAAGATAATAAATATTACCTCCTCGAATATTGCTTGAAATAAGTTGAACTGGCCAAAATAAATTTGTGACTTGATCCAAAACCAATTTAAACGATAGCTATGACTTGTACCCTTTCAAACTTTTTCGCTATATTTTTGAGTTTACGCAAAGGTTAATTACAGGTGATTCAGAAGAAGTTTACTAATTTTGTCGTGGTTTAGTAAAATATCTCTCAAAAGGAAATCGCGTTTATACTCGACTCAAGAACCATAAATCAATTGATAATTCAGTTCATCTTCTATTAATCAAGCAGTTGCATATTTTTTCATCGCAAGCTTTTTCTGCAATTATGTTGTTCAAGAGCTACGAATATGCGATGAAGTGTTTCTTTTAAGAGAGGTTCTACCAAGAGAAAACAGTAATAGAGACTCGCGATATTCAAATTTGATATCATTAAAATGTAAGCATTTGCTTTTGATTGATGGAATTTGAGTCTGGTAATAAAAGGTAAAACTTTTGTTTTGCAATGAAAGTGCAAAGCCATTGAGGCTTTCTGTTCACGCATTATGATTGGAGTAAATAGGAAACCGATTGCAAGTTACCCAGATGTGTACGCAGGGAAATGGGTGGTTTATTCAAATTAGTTAACTCGGGTTTGTCTGAGCAAATTCAAACATCTTTTTTTATTAGGATTCAGGAACAGGCTCTTTCTAAGACATATTAGTTTACAAGGAATTCTTTACAGAGTTTTGACTAAACTACAATAAAAATGAGTAAAACTTCTTTTTGAATCGCCTTGGTATTATTTAGCTACCTACAAAAGCGATTGTGTCACCTGTGACAATACATCAACAACTTAACAAATTTGGCAGGGTGGATGTTATTATCAAGATTACGGGAATTAATGTAATCGTGGCAAAGTACAAAATTGTGTGAAATGAATATCTTTATACATCAATATACCTTTCATTGCAGCTTATAACAGCCACGAGACAAGTTTCCACTACATGAAATCACTAGGCTGCAAAAAAAATAAGAAAATGCAAACCCATACTTATACGGCTAGGATTCATAGGCTAGGGGCTGCATTGCTAAAAGTCTTATCACCCACGGACCGCTTTTGTACGAGGAACGGTGAGGAGTGTGTTGTCATCTTCTGCCGGCAAGCCTGGTCGGCCAGGAGTATACAAAAGAGAGGTATTCGGAGTTCGACCAAGTATGTGGCAATTGTCCAGAAGAAGCATAAGCTTAGAGACAAACACGCTCACTCACGATAGCCATGGAGCTCTAGTAGTGTCATATCAGATCAAAACACCAGGCATGGCTGCTCTGTTCTGCAATATATATATGTAGTTTACTCCGATCTCTGATTAAGATTCCATGGTAGTGAATTAGCATAGTCGATGCGAGATAAGATCAATGACGGGAGGAGGTGATGAACACTCGCGAAACGTAACAAAACATGTAGAAGTTATCCAATAGCTGTGACCGATGACTTCCATTAGCGGAATAACCACGCACCGTCACCAGCACGGTGGTGCCCCCTAAAATCCATATGGTATTCCTGAGGGTTGGGCGTGGGGTTAGCTCTCCCCACCCTATAAAAAAGACTTGTATAGAAACGGTTAACAAGGAATCGTAAACACAATAAAGGTCTGGGAAGGATGGGTTCTCACAAGAGATTATGAAGCCCTTTGTGGTGAAAGCCCGAATTTCTGGAAGCGACAAGGCCCGACAAAACCATTCTTTCTACCCCCCAGGACGCCAATCACATTGGAACTTGGAAAATAAGAATATGTATGAACAGAATGACTAGAAACAGCCCAAGTGGCTACAGAGATGACAAACTAAAGCTTGCCCTTTTGGGATAGTGAAACCAGATGGAACGTCAGGATAACAAAGACGCACTTCCGCGAAAGTACTATGTTGTAATCGGGGCATGAAGAGGACAATGCATCACCCATACACAAGAGTAGCCCTATTGACATCCACGGACGCCACACAGAGTATTAATTGGTATGGAAGTCAGGACCAGATTTCTGGACAGCCTCTTCAAACAACTGAAACGAAAAATATGAACGTCATTCAGTGTTATGCGCCAACAAATAACAGTGACAAAGAAGATAAGGGCCAGTTTTACAACAGATTGCAGACATTACTGTTGAAACTCCCAGAAAGATATACAAATATTTTAATGGGTGATTTTAACGCCAAGATTGGAAGCGATAACAACGGGTATGAAGAAGTCATGAGATGCCATGGACTTGGTGACATAAGCGACAATGGAGGTCGATTTGCAGATCTTTGTGCCCTAAACAAGATTGTCATTGGTGGTAGCATATTTCCTCACAAAAGAATTCATAAAGTGACGTGGGTTTCACCCTACCACACAACAGAGAACCAAATAGACCATATCTGCATTTCAAAGAAGTTCCGCAGATCATTTCAGGATGAAGAGCAAAGAGAGGTGCTGATGTGGCATCTGACCATCATCTTGTTGTTGCTAAACTAAAGCTTAAGCTGAGAAAGAACATGACTAAACCAACAGTACAACGGCGTAAGTACAACACAAGTCTTTTGTAGGATAAGGACAAGTTAGACGAGTACAAGTTGGCATTGAGTAATCGGTTCACGTTCTCCACGACCTTACCAGCCAGAAGTGGAAGAGGAATCCCTAGAAAGTCAGTGGAAATCAGTTAAAGAGACATTTACAGGAACATGCCAGAAAGTCCTGGGCCCAAAGAAGTACCATCACAAGGAATGGATTTCACCTGAAACTACACACTGATTCAAGAAAGGAAAAGAAAGAAAGCAGGAGTGAATAACAGCTGGACACGAAGTGAGAAAGCTAAGGTGCAGGAGGAATACACAGAGCTCAACAGGCAAACAAAGAGAAGCATCAAGAAAGACAAACGCAATAACATAGATGGCTTGGCAACCGAAGCAGAAATGGCAGCTAATAGCGGCAATATAAAAGAACTTTATGACATCACAAAGAAACTATCTGGGAAGTACAGTAAGCCGGAAAGACCAGTGAAAGATAAGGATGGAAAAGAAATCATGGGAGAAGAAAGTCAACGAGTGAGATGGGTGGAACACTTCGAAGAATTGCTTAACAGACCACCACCATCATCTCAACCAGAAATAAAGGCAGCCAACAAAGATTTGCCCATAGACTGTAATGTACCAACACGAGAAGAAATTCATACGGTGTATCAGATAAACTTAAGAAGGGCAAAGCAGCAGGTCAGATATATACCAGCCAAGCTTTAAAGCTGACTCAAGACAACAGTTGATATGCTTCACCCACTGTTTGAGAAATCTGGAATGATGCACAGGTGCACTTGGAATGGAAGAAGGATACCTAAGAAAAATCCCAAAGAGGGTACTTAAGAAACGTGCCAATTACCGAGGATATTTTTCAACATTTTTTTTCAATACCAGGCAAAGTATTAAAAGAGATATTTTAAACGGATTAAAAAAGAATGTGATAACCAACTTCGGGACCAGCAGGCTGGTTTTCGTAGTATACAGATCTACCAAATTGCCACATGCGGATCAATAATCTAACAGTCATTGGAATGGAATTTCACATGATTCAACTAGGTAGATTCCAGAATCCTTGACAGTGTTGATAGGGATACACTCTGGAAATGTCTGCGACACTATGGAATGCCCTAAAATATGTTAACATCATCAGGAACTCCTATGAAGGGATGACTTGTAGAGTTGTTCATGGAGGGAAGGGGTTGCGTCAATCGCTCTCAGTCGGGGGGGGGGGACATTGTAAATTTGTCGACCCCCACCTCAGCACCCACCCCCCCCCCCGCACTATTAAGATTTCGATTCCGTCGGTAAAAAAAAGGGTATACCCGGCGAGGCAGCAAGCCGATAAATTTAAATTTGTTTGTGAGTTTTTATAAATGTTTACCTTTCAGTAGAAACTATGTACGAAGTCAAGTGAAAGGGGCAGATCCAGCACTCTCGGCGAGGGAGACAAACTGAAAATGTAATTGGCGGCCGCGTAAATGGGCGGCGCGAAGCGCGGAACCCTGCAATGATCGCTTTCAAAAACACATTTTTATGCAAATTTGATAGAAAAACTTGCAAAATGAATATGGACAACACTTTTAAATTGTTAAGGTTTCACCTTATAATACTTACAGGTATGTAATCGGTATTACAAAAGAAAAAATTTAGTTGATGGTTTAGGTTTCGTTGAAAATAATTACGGAGGGTTCTCATGTGTATTAAGATGCGCCTGGGGGGTACAGCAAGGGGGTCCACCCGCCAGCGCGGAAGCGCCGGCGAACCCTGCAATGTTCCCTTCTAAAAACGTTTTATTATGCAAATTTGATAGAAACATTTTGACTATGGTTCACTTTATAATTAGTTCTAGATTGAGAAAATCAGTCTTAAAATTTAGTTGATGGTTTTAGGTTTTGGTTTGAATATAAAATGTTATGAAGAGTTCATATATCAACGCGGAGCAGGGGGTTGATGCGGGGCCCTCCCGCGTTCGCGGGAAATCCCCTACAATAATCAACTTTCAAAAACACATTTTCTTAAGCAAAGTTGAAGAGAACATTTGAATGTAACAAGGCTCACTTATAACTGCCTTATAGATATGATCAACGATCTTAAAATCGCCGTTCGATTGATAGCCGTTTGAGAAGATTAAGATGAGAACGTTCCAGATTAGGCACTTGAGGGTTTAAATGAGGAATATGGTCACGATTTAAGTGTTTTGTATAAAAACTGGGCTAAAAAAGTTAATATCTTACGGAAAATTTAGATCCTTAGAAAAAAGTATTTCAAGATATGCTCCTTTAGGCTCATGCAGCCAAAGCGAAAAAGATGCTAGGATAAGGACCAGGTGGCGCACCCCTGCGGAAGTACATAATTCTTCCGAACTACTTTTCCTAAAGTTATAGAAATAGTTCTACGGGTGTTTCTACATTAGTATGTGAAAATTCTCGAGAAATGAATTAAATCTCATCTCAATTTAGCCCTGAATATACAGGGACTACGGAATGTACACCGTTATCATTGATCAGCAAATAATTGGGGCTATTGATATAATCAGCTGCGACGGTATGTAGAAGCCAAACACTTCACAGTTCCTTGTATTGAACTGGAGAGCCATTGTTTTTATCCATGCAACCGAAAGATTGCAGGTGTTCATACATCAACCCCGATTAGATTAATAGTCCAGGAAAATTGAGGTTTGACCTCGAACAAATTGCTATCAAAGGTTTTTGTGCACAATGATTGATTGAGGTAACAAAATGATATACTAAATAGTCCCAAGAACATCGAGTTGAGAAATGCCTCATTTGCATACATTAATATGCAGCCGCCAATTTTGATTAGATTGTTTTTAAATCTTGAGTTCTGAGACTGTTAGCAGAATAATTCCAGTATCTATACCATGTTTCAAGGTCTGTGAACAAAAATTATGACGTACTAACAGATAGGACGTTTGAGTTCAAGCTTCTTTGCATAAATCAAAATGGCCGCAATTTGGATAGATGTTTGTCCACATCTCGAAATATGAGTCAGAAAGGAAGTCTGATAGTGTTTCTCTTACAAGTACTTCTGGTGATCAGTTATTGCAATGTGAATTGTATAATGGGAATGCTGAGAAACCTTCTCCCGGGGGGGGGGGGTCAATGACATTGGAAAGAAGGGGATGGGTATGTGCGGCCTTAAGACCCCCTAATCAGTTCTTAAGGTCCCCTTTTCAGAAAAAATTTGACATCAGAAGCTGAAGTTTAGCCAAATTTCGCTCCCAAGCCTCGCAAATTTCCCAACATTTCAGTTCACAAGCCCTACTTTCGGAGAAAAAATTATTTCTGTTCACAAGCCCCCAATTTTGGAAATCGGGCCGCAATCCACCTGAAAAAAAAGTGAGGGACCCCCGGGCCTTTACCCTTAGATTTCACAGGTAAATGAGAAAAATAGTAGCTTTCTAAATTAGCCAACTTTGACCATTCGCGTTAAACAAATCTGGGGTTCTGGGGACGAGGCTATTAGCAATAAGACGTGGCCTTAATTCTAATCGACTATCGCAAGCTTATTATAATTACGATATTGCCTAACCTTCGTCTAATCAGGTTATTTTGGTAACATGTCTAACCAGTGGGGGGGTGGTTGATGTACCCCATAGATTTCCAGAGAACCCTCTTAACTGGTTTTGGTATCCATGGATAGCTGTGGGTCTTCTCTACCAGTGATCCAACATAATACCAAAATTCCAGCATCTTGCTTCTATTACATCATAATGCACGGCAAAATTTGGTGAAATCAATTTGGTGCACAAAGGTTTAGGGAAAATTTGGATGTGGCGGATAAATAAGAAAGAAAACCCTAAATGTAACATAACAATAAAAATGAAGTTTTATATAACATTAAAACTTTGTAAAGAGCAATATGGTGTACAATTTACATGTAAAGTCTAGAATGTGCCTCAAAGGAAAAATACCTAAAAACATCTGCGACACAATCACACATTTTTTTGCACCAGGAGAAACCCTCGACAGGAGGCAACATACCCCCCAACTCCTCCATAGCTTTAAATAAAATCTTATAATATGTTATTATTTTCAAAAATTAAAACGTGAGGAAATAGTTTGAGACATATGTTAAATTGTGGGCGTATGGTGAGTTCCTTAAGCCAAAAACAACGTTGTAAATGTTCTAGACTTGGTACTTATCTCTGTTCCATTTTTAACCCATACGATATCGCGATAGTCCTTTAACAATGTGGGAGATCTATAACGGTGGAGGGTTATGGTTTGGTGCAAGGCTAATTAAATAAGTTAACATGTAGAGGATATATACATCCTATTTCAAAAACATATTCACTTAAACAAATTACCTCTGGTGGTAATTATTTGGCTGATATATGTTCTACTTAGCAATGACACAAACTTTTGAATGTTTCAAAATTGCACACAAAATTTCACTCTTTAATATATCTTTTTGGAAATGTGACAGTCGCATTGACAGTTTAAGGTCCAGGACATGAGATGAAACATAACTCCAATCTTTATTGGACATTCCAGTAAATAAACAGGGCCAGAAAAAAGAATACACTAACAGTGACATCATTAGTGAACTATTGATTTCATCAGTGTCATGAATGGATTCACACCAGACACACGGCTTTTCTATTACTCTGAAAAATCCATGGTACCACAAATATGTCATCACCAACCCAAATATTGAGGCTTTATGGTCCCTCCTTGTAGATTGAACACAAACCACATCAATTCTATTTCCATTCTGAGACTTTAAGTTTGTAAGTAATATAATTTGTTCACTAATTGTGGATTTGGCTTAATAGAGGTGTCTTTTCCGTCAAAAAATGTGTTTTCTGAATTGTCTGTATCCATGTATAGTTGAATTGAACAAAGTGAAAAAAATGAATTCTTCTTGAAAACACCTATCTTGTGCTTAACCTCATTAAAGATAGACAAAGTCATGCTTCCATCAAACACCAAAAAATGGGACAAAGAGTAGCACTCGACACCTCGAAGGGATAAATGGACGGAAGGCCTGATTAAATCACCAAAATCAACCCAATAAAGATTTGTGGGATCAGTTTAAAGCTGTTCAAAGCAGCTAATACTGGAACATTGCATGGACTCATCGTATAATACTAAGAGTGTCTGGAATAATAGCAGCAGCGCATATTAGGAACACTACTACAGGCAGAAAGCGTTGCCTGGATCTTATAGACAGGGAAGGACGAACATTTCATATTCCGAGCTGTTCAGAACGATTCAGTATTCTTTACTTTGGCAAATGAAGCCATGGGGCCTAACAATTAAGCCTGTAAAATAAACAAAAGGATTTCCCCCTTCTGATGTGTCATTTTATGTGTAGGACGTTAAGATGTCTTGGCATATTGTGAAAAGTGAGAAGTTTTGATATTCACAAAGATTTAAATAGCGCCATTTTCATCGGTTTGGGTCTCGAGTCTTTAAATACAACTGAATAATCAGGTCTTTGTGATAACATAAGCCATGGACACCGAACAAAATTTCAACAAATTTCCATTTCAAGAAAGTACAAATGCTAAGACATATTGGACTTATGCAAATAAGGCCTACACCACTCATCTTATATTGCTATTAGTGTCTTTTGAGTTCGTAGACCCCAAAACATGGGTAGAGACACAACATACATCTCACGAGCCCTCGGCTCTAAAGTTATGGGGAAAAAGTCCGTTGAAATGGCGGCCATTTTTAATTTATGCAAATTAGACATATTCTGCAACCCGGATTTTCTAGGACTTTAGTATGTCATTTGGAACTTCAAAGAATGCATTGTGAAGAAAAACCTTTGATAGCAATTAGTTCCAGGTTACACCAAAAATTTCATTCTCCTTATGGCCTATAAGTATTTTGCATGACGTGGAACACAAATTACATGTCCTCTTCACGAATAAAAGTTAGAAGCTCGATTTTGTGTTAAATTTTTTTGACCCTATATTTATCCTTAGTCGAAGGGAAACAGAAGTGTGAACAATTGATCATGAAGAAACAAATTGTTTGGCAAACTGTGGCCTAACATCTTTGCGCAGAACCAAACCAGTAACTTACTGCGTAACCCCATTTCTATGCAATTTTATTGGTGATTCATAGCAGAAATCAGACATCATTCAACTATATGAAATGCAGGTGACCGGTACAACAAACTTTATGGAATAGGAAAAGAGGTCCTAAGTTATGCGTGTTGGCTCTGCACCACGATGTTAGGTCATAGCTTGCCAGTCAAAATTTCTTCATGTTTTGCTCATCTTGTTTCATTTTTGAATTAAATGATGAAATATCGATCAGAAGTTATTGAACTTTCGCGAAATTTGAATGAGACTTCTTACGGGTGCGTCACCTTGTCAACCGCTATGAGATATGCCCGCTAGCTGACTTCTACAGGTGTATCCCCGGGGTGTATCACGAAACTTGTTCATAGAATATGCTGACCTCGAATCAATATGTCATTGAACGGTAATTTTCTGGACATATCGTAATTGTGGCATTTTTTTACACTACATATTCTGAAAAATGAAAGAAATCGCTTAAAAAAGGAGGCAGATATGAAGGGTTTTGGACCCTTACCATTTTTAGCGAGGGTAGCCTCGGGCTACCCGCTGTATTCGCTTGGGTTTGACCTACTTTTCAAAGAGGTTGCAGAAAATATTCGACCGTTTAATGCTCTAAAATCTAATGGTGATGTTAGGAAATGTTGTGCAAATTTTACGTCATATGGATATGAAACTCAATAAGATAGGCCAGCGAAAACCTGAACGTATATTTACAAAAGATATTACTGTTCAAAAGAGTAGGAAATACAGGGAATATAAGCGGAGGTTCCTGAGAAATTTACAGTGATTTGTGGTTAACAGCGTCTTTAATCGTTATGGGCATTGGATTTAACAGTATCTTAAAAGTTTGGCACCACATGCAGCAAGTCGTGGGCGATATCAATAATAATAAAGACAAATTCCTTTAAAAAGGAAAGAGCGAGTCAGAGGAAATATCCATGTAATTGGTATGGGAAGGTATTAGTATTTATTGCTTTATTTTGGAATACTGTAGCCAACGCGTCAGATGATATTAAAAAATCCCTATTATTTAGGTATATCAGGGGACTGTGCTGTGGATCACGAAATGCCCATTAAGAATGTTTTAATTTTGATGGTATGAATAAAAACGTTTTCAAAATCTTTCACTATCCAAAGGTGGATTGATTAATTGCTTTTATGTAAAGGAGGCATCGAGGAAACAGGAATGCCAGATTTTGATTGATCAAGCCAACTGCAATAATGAGGTTCTTCATTTTTTTTGAGGAAACATGAATGGCCTGGATTTTGATTGGATCAGACACCTTTAATAACGAGGGTCTTAAATTTTTTGCTGCATGCGTCGTAACGTTGATGATCATGACTGAAAATATGAAACTTGTAGTAAGCATACTATCACACACGTCTACTATTACATTTAGACATAGTTGAAAAAGAACCCTACTTATTGCAATATGTGACAGTGAGGCAGTTGTTTTATGGCTGCAAAAAAACTGCAGTTAAGTATAGAATTGTAACTATGTGGTCACCCAACTTCTTGTTTACTTGGTTTCTTGCCAAATTGAAGCAACTTTGTCCGGTGTGTGTGACCTTTACCTCAGACTTGTTCTTTGATCAGGTAAGCGGTCCTTTTGGCCAAAGTTGGTTAAACAAGTTTTTACGCAAATTGACCTCTAGAGACTTTTGATTTTTTGGGTCACCTGCCAGGCAAAACACCGGTAAGGGCGTCAAAATGCATAGTCGGACAGAGAGATCTCATTTCAGTAGTACTAGTGCATTTCCCCCGTGTGTGACCTTTTACCTATGAGTGTGACCTGTGATCTCAGATCTCATTTTTAGTAGTATAGATAGATTGCAATTGTACACTTTGTACTTCTTAATAAAATGTGATATTTACGAGTAAATACGGTGGAATGACATGTAATATGTCATGATGTAACGAATGTTCTAAGTTTGTATATGAATTGAAATAGTGCAATGGCGTGGGTGAACATTTTTGGGGAAAAAAATGAAAAATGTAAGTCTTGGGTGACAGAGGTAAAATTTAAGAAAATAATATGAAGTCATTGGGTGATAATGTTGCTGAAAGTGGGAGCTTTACATTTTGGGGAATAGCTCCTAAGATATTTTTTAAAAGGTCTTTATAATATTTAAAACAAAATGTTAGTGATCACGTTGGTACGTGTGCTGAATCCTCTAATATTTACGTCCGTCGGCATGCAAAATATCCGGAATTGCTTCTTCCAGTTCTGCTGCTGAGTCTGCAGTGGTCAATCTTGTTGTGGTTAAGTATAGCGTTGATTGTTTTCCCGAATAAGGTGTAGTATGTTGTATTTTGATTGGTCGCATTTTTCCCTTTAAAAATCGTAAATTGAAGCAATATATGAACCCCCATTCACTCTGTGTTAAATATTTACGTCCATGTATGCCTCGGCTAAGTGTGTCAAAAAATCACAAAAGTAACTTGCAAAAACTCCCACAGAATCATCTTACTAATCCCTTCCCATACCTTTTACATGGATATTTCCCCTTGACTCGCCCTTTCCTTTTTAAAGGAATTTTTATTCTTCCATTCCAATGGCGTTCACACAGTAAACCACATTTTGTGCAGTGGCGTACTGAGGCAGTCGATCCAGAGGGGGAAAAATTTCAAAATCGTCCCACCAGAGGGGGGAGGGGGGGGGGGGGGGGTTCGTAAGTGGTCCCGGTGATACGCTCCAATTAAGTCGGAACTTATTTTATTTCGGTCTTATTTAGCCTGGGTAGATCAATTCAGAGCTGCTTTCGCAATGATGCACAGGGATCCGAATGATTGGACAGCCAGGGGTTTTCACCCGACTCTTAACGGAAACCTGGTGCGAATTTCCATATACAGGGTGATTCTCTATGTAGATGGGACCAACGGGCTTAAGAAGACATGAGATTTCCAGGAAAGAAGCGCCCACAATTTTTCTTGAACCTAGTTTTTACTATTTGGAATGCTTACGCAATGTATTAGATCACACCGTTAGTGAATAAGCCAATACGCTGTCTTTATTTAATAAGATGATGATTTAGTAAGTTCTGTCGTGCAGACAGAAAGTCAAAAGTCATGGCTTTCTATGGGAACGATGACGATAGCATGTAAGTTCAAAACACGGTTTGCGGTTTTCTTTTTGAACACCTGTATGTCCAATAAACCTCTAAACGTTTCTCGGTAGTGGTCTACAACCGATCCGTGAAAGTTGAGAGAAATTCATAGCCTAAAAAAATCCTCCTGTCCTTTAACGTCCCCATCCGAAGGACGAGGTAATTCTCATGGTTCGTTTGCCGAACCCAAATGACCACGGTGAAGCGGAATTCTAACTTGTTTTACAACAGTGTTTTAAATAATAATTAACTATAAATCGTGTCTCACCGTGATTATATTGACTCCATTGAATCTGTTTAGGCAATTTACTCTTTGCAGTAAAAGTCATAAAGTTACTATGAATACATTCGAAAAAATAACGGCGAATCTAATTTTCTTTCCGCTTTTGTCTGGTCATTCACAGTAATGATTTTCAACACCCTAATTCTCTGTTTGAGTTAATATGGAATATTAAGTCATTGGTCAAGCTTAGTTCATGCCCTGATTGATTATATACAGAAAGCAACCACTCCACTCCATGTATTGAATGGAACATTCAAGGCAGTCGTACACAAGAAACAAACAATGGTAAAAGGGAAAAAGTCCGGAGTGTTTTCACAAAATATTAAGAAACACTTATAAAACCTATATTGATTAAAAAACGAAATGTGTTATTTTCTAAAATGTGTCATTTTCATATTTATTGCCAGCATGAAAAAGAACATGATGATTCGTCAGCGGGTCGGCCGTAGCGGGGGCGCGCATTTAATTTTGAACCCTTAAAATTACCAGTTCGGAGGAATAGACATTAATGAGCCCATAAACCGAAACCCTTCACCCCCGGGGATTTTTGGAAGACAAACTATTTTTGGAAACCTTATTCATAAGCTTAAATCAGGTTGTCTGCAAAAAGCCCCATCCTGGGTTAAAGAGTGAGGGCGCTTTTTTAAAATGGCGGCCAATCTTCACTTAATGCCCTTTTTTGCCATTCATCTTAATTTTGATTCCAAATTTCATGCAACTATGTGACTACTTAGTCGCCCCAAAACACACCAAGGAAGTTGAACCCTTTTGGCATGCTTAAACCTGCGCTAGAGGGCGTCATCTTTCAAAATGGCCACCAAAACAATGAAAAACCGTGTTTTTACACACTTAATGCCTCCTTTAAAGGCAAATAGCCGGTGTCACCTAATTATATACTTTGTCATGCACATGTGGATTAGTTTGAGGGAAAGTAAACACTTAAAAATACGTAGTAGGCCTTTCAATGTATATATAGAGGGCGCTTATGTAAAATGGTCTATACTTACTATTACAACTAGACCACACCACCACAGCCTCCTTAATCCCTGATCACATGAAAACCGGCCATTACCATGTTTCTGAGTATGGATGATGAACGGTCACTAAGGAGCAAACAAGCTCTTACTAGGCCTGCTTGCGAGAGCTTCAGGTAAGGAGGGTACGCGTCAGGGGTGCAAAAATCATTCTTTCCTCAGGAGCAACCTGCGATGTTCCACATAGCTAATACAAGGAATTTGAACCATTCCTCGGAGCGGCGCTCCCAGCTCCCGCATTTTTGACACCCGGTAAGCGGAGAGGACGCAACCAAACGCGTCCCATAAGTTGTTGTGTTAAGAAATTACTAACGTACTTCACACACATAGGTGCTGGTTGATGGTCTATGTGGGCTCAGGGATGGATGCCCCGGGGAGCGTCTCATGGGCTCTTGGTTCGGCATCGGTGCCGGCGACCGGCCTGAGAGTGAGGGAGCCTGTCCGTTTTGTACTGGAAAGACATATCTTGGAATTGGCGCACAGGAATGCCAAAGGGAGACTCAAAGGGCCTCCCATTGTAGATGGGCTCGCCCCTGATTGTGAGGAGAACAATCAGCGCGCAAGTCCATCCGGGGCACAGGTGTATGCTTCCGTCTGCGCGGCCGTGCCAGGTGTCACCTTTGAGTGACCTGGTCTGGAGCGCCTCCTGGAGCCACGGTGATATCATGTTTACGTACATGTAGAGTCCCTTGGACTGCAACTCTTTATAAGACCCACATCGGAGCAGTGGCAGTAGCTAGGGAGGGGCAAGGGGAGGGGGCAATGCCCGCCCCGAACAACACCTCAGGGGCGCGGAAATGTGTTCGGAAAAGAAAAAGAAAAATACGTTGTTGGGAATTGTGTGTTATTTGTCACAGGCAGTATACTTCAAGATAATGAGATAACACTGAGATCTCTCCGAAGGCACTAAAACATACTAAAACGGAGAGGTTCCGGGGTTCCGTCACCTGACCACCCCCTCCCACCGACAGGGGCAATTATAGTTCATGGCTTCAAGATAATGAGGTATTACTGAGATCTCTCCGAAGGCACTCAAACATGCAATTTAACTCAAGAGCTTCACACGGATCGAACCCTGGACCCCGCCAGGGCTCAGATAGTTATCAGCTCATGATTGTGAGATACCTGAGACGCTCGGAATGCGCTTGAACATGTAATAAAACCCAAGAGATTCTGGGGGCTCCGCCCCCTGGGACCCCCCGCAACGTTCAGCATAGTTCTTCTGCTTCAAGATCCAAGAGCTTCTGGGGGCTCCGCCCCTGGACCCCCCGCAACGTTCAGCATAGTTCTTCTGCTTCAAGATAAGTACATAACCTGTGCTGCTCATCGGTGTGGAGTATGCTTGGCCCTGTATGGGAGGGGTCAGCCCAGTAGCTTGACCCGTCGTGGATCCCTCCCTGCCGGCATGTCGTGGGGTGTCTTCGGCCAACTCCAGCGGACAACTTATACATCCAAGCAACGTAGCAAAAAAAAAAAATGCATAGCAAAAACTGCCAATTATCTGGTACGGAGCTCCCTGTGCTTGGGACAGAGGCGGCTGCTGACCTCCTTAGGTCCGGGGTAGTTTCTTAGCAGTCCGGTCCTTTGAAATATCCTAAGGAGTTTTGGGGGATTGGCTGTGAATGGAAGAAAGACTCACTCAACTCAACCTCAACTCATTTATTTTCCATCATTTAAAAAAACACATAGATAATCGCAATTTCAAGAAGATGGAGGAGGTACAACTGGAAGCAATAGCCTGAATGTTGTACCCCCTTTACAACAATAACATTTAAAAATCATAACATACCTACAAATCTAACAAAACACAAGCACGCAAACACCACTCAATAGAACATGTACATTAAATGAAAATATATATGTACTTCATTACAGTAGTGATTTCATATGGCCTAAAGTTAGGTAAATTGTTGTCATATTTGAATAATTTGAAGTAACCCGCTAAGTAATGGTGATGCAATATTCCAATTTAAGTTAACTTAATTTTTACAGACATTGCACATACCTTGGTAATAGTTACAAATTTAGATCGAGTAGAAATTTTTACACACCATAATTGTATATAATTTATATAATTTATCGAATATGACGTCACTTGCTGTAAATACATAATGTTTTCTTTTGAATTGACCTAATGTTTTTGAACATTTCACATACTTATGGCATTCATTCCAGATTTTAGACCAGTATTTAAAATATTTGTACTCGATTGATTCTAGCGGGTAATCGTCTTTTTTTATTTTCGAGTATTATATTATGTTGATTGATATTTGTAAATCACCGTCGAATGACCTGTGGAAGCATGTGATGTTTGTACTTATACCTAAATATCTCCAATTTCTTTCTTTCTGATACATACGAAGATATCAGCATATTAAATCTTATTACAGGGTTTTGACGGTGACAGTATGGCTGGTTGGAAATAATCCTCAAAGCGTCGTTTTTGTATCTTAAAAACTTTATTTAAGCACGTTTTGTTTGCAATTACCCAAGAGCAACCGTCGTTTAAAAAAGGTAATATCAAGGAGCAATATAATTTATAATCCTATTTTGCTCTGGGAGGAAACGTTTGACCTTATTTAAAACACCATATTTTCTTGCACAGTGTTTACATCATATTTTTTGTTTTTTTCCAAGTTTAAGTTTTCATCTATTGTGATACCTAAGAATTTCTGCTTCATCTACACGAGTAAGTTTGCAACCATCAAGATACACATCATATCCTTTATTTATATTCTAGTTTGCAAACGTGTTCCCAAAAACATATATTTGTCTTTTTTTGCATTTACAGATCTTTTGTTTGCCTTGGAACATTGCAAACTTCTTTTAGTTCATTGTTACTTAGTAATAATATTTCAACATCTTTAATGCGAATAAAACATGTTGTTCATCTGCAAATAATATCAATTTCAGTAACATAGCTGGTATGATAAAACAAATATCATTGCTGATTTATGTAAGAGAAACAAAAGTGGTCCAAGTATGGATCCTTGGGGCGCACTATCACTGATTTTCACATTCTGACTTTCCTGCATGATAATGAAACAAATTGCTTTCGATTGTAAGATAATTTGAAACCATTTCTGGTTCTGGGAAACACCTCTAATCCGTAGTGATATAGTTTTGCTAACAATACGTCGTGATCTATGGTATCAAATGCTTTTGATAGGTCCTGAAGAAAGTCCTACGTATTTATGCCTTCCATCACTGCCTTACTTACAATCAGTTACAAAATCAATACCGCCATAAGGGTGAGTGATTGGTGCGAATCCATCTGTTTCTTGTACAAAGTTGTTATTCTTAGATAAAACTTCATAATTACGATTTATACACTAGCGTTCAAGTATTTTTGAATACCGGAAACAGAACTGGTTCTATAATTACCAAATATTTCAGGGTTATCTTTTTTGATATATGGGACAACCTTTGGCAACCTTTAATTCATCAGGAATACTTCCGTGAGATAAATATTATTGAATTTGATAGACAAAGGATAAGCGATTTCATTTGCAACACATTTGATTAAATCTCTCTAATATGGTCCTGGCCAGCACTTTTCCTACTTCCCAGATTTTTAATAATCTTAGAATTTTCATCTTCGCTCGTGGATTGAAAAACATGTTGTGTTACTACTTGTCTGAAGATATCTATGAGAAAAATTTTTACCCCTAGTTGAATGGTCGCATCTAATTGACCTATATTGAAAGTAATTGATTAAATTGGAAGCAATCTCATTTGGTTGGACATGTGTATATTTCATTTCCGGATCCAGACATTTTTCCGAACAATCTTTTGGAGTATTTGTTCTAATATAGAATTTAGATTTTCCAAGTGATTCTCATTTATTCCCTTCGTTTTCTATAAAATGCTAAAGTAGTTTTGTTTTGCAGACGCAAATGTGTAGTTTCATTTTGTTCCTATAAATTCTTGTACGTCTCTTATTTAATTCATTTGGTCTTTCGATAAACTTTTATACAACTAATTTTTCCTACGAATGCCTTTTTAGAAGACCGTGAGATAGCCATGGTGACTTAATCCTTCTTTTATGGTGATTTACCTTTGTTGCTGATTTTGGACACATTTCTCTAAGGTATTAATTTGGAAATTAAATTTCCATATGCATCATTGACATCATCACCGGAGCTTCGATTTCCCAGTTAACTTTTCTTAATTCAGATTTTAAAAATGTGTATGTTAACGATCCTAAGTTGCCGTACTTCCGTTTGTGAGATAATCAGTTGTATTTCTATATATCTTCAGATCAGTTGTATAAATACAAGGTAAATGATCACTTACATCAGCTCTAATAATGCCCGAAGTTTGATGTAGTTTCGAATTTGGTAAAAATACCTATCGATTAGTGCTGAATTAGAGGTATTCTGGTCGGTTTTTGTTATGGCTGGATAAAGGATGTGATGACAATATTAATAAAATCATTTGTTGGAGTATGAACCTCTATCATTTAATAAATTTATGTTAAATCCCCCATTAAGTTATACTGGCTTCTCATGATGTATGTATTTAGCTGAGTATACATCTGTAAATCATTAAACCTCTTTGACATCTTGATCTGGTGGTCGGTAGATAACGCCTACTATGATATTTTTCAATCCTGTACGTTCAATTTCAATGAATAAGCTTTTCGACGTTTTCCGGATGTTTTATTTGAGCCAAATCGTGACGTATATGATACTTTATCTTGTTACTTATATACAAGCATATACCACCTCCTCTACCCTTTTTCCTGTTGTTAACTCAAGATTATAGCCATCTAAATAAAAGTAATTCAGGGTTTATCTCTTAACCATGTTTCTACAAGGCCATAATTTAAAATTTTATATTGGAACATTAAGGAGACCTTGGGAATCAAAACAATTTTATCAAGGCTTCTCAATGTTGGCATTTAACATAGACATATTTGACGTTTTTTCATGAAGATACCTTAATTCTTCCTCTGAAGAAATATGTGTGTAATTGTTGCAATTTGTTTGATTTAATCTGTTTGAAAAATTGTTTGATCTAACGAAATATCAAATTTGTTCACAAATTGTCATCATCGCGATAGTTTGTTTCAACATTATAAATCATTCAAGTTTAAATTTGATATTGCTATCTATCTGGGTTAAAGGGTAGGTAGATTGATTTCCGTCGTTCATGTCTTACAATGCCAATATTTGACGTCTTTAGACCTGATTCTTATATGTCAAGTCACTACAACACTTGTGAATATAATTCTTACATATAGTACATGTAACTTCTTTGGTTTTTCTTTATACGCTTGCTACCCACACCACAAATACAATACCTAATTAATATTAAAATAACGGGAATTACAAAAACTGAAAAATGCAGTCTGTGCGTAATTTGAAACAAAAGAATAAAAATAATGAAATCAAAACGACCATAAGCCATAGGAAAATAAATTAAATTATAAGTTAAAACCGACAAAAGTAGATTTTTAGTGTATAGTTAATTGGCATTATATGTTTTACCCATATCTACATTAGGCAGAATTAAATAACAAAAAAAATTTCCTAGTATGTTTTTTTTTTTGCTGTCAACCAAGTGGCATCTATTGGGATTGAGACTGTGTGAGAGTTTCTCCGCCTGGGCTAGCTCCTCGTGGGCTGAGTAGCGGTGTCTCAGCTGATTGGATCCAGAATCGGCCGATCAAGGTTCCTTGCAGAAGTGAGTCTACCTAGAAGTAGATCAGGACACTGGAGCATCTCTTGCTCTTCCCATGTTGGGCAACAATGCAAGACAGGAACTGCAAATTTTACTTTGAAGCAGACAACATTGTACCCACGTCCTGGGCTAGATCATGTGAGAACCACTGGGTTTGTATACGATAAGAAGAATTTCCAATTTTAATAATCATTGGTATTGCTCAATTGGCGATCTTTAAGCAATGATGTTTCCTTGGTATACGAGCTTAATGCAGCTCCTTTGATTCAGACATGACTTCTATTTTCCGCCTAATATTCTTGAGTAATGTCTTAATTGTCTTCTTCTGTATCATATATTCTTCCTCTACTATTATGCCAGACAATTTTTGGCATCAACTCTCCTGATGGCCACTTGATATAGAGTGCACCATCATTTAACCTTCCACCATGATCATCTGGTGGAGCAATTTGTGACTCTGCCACATCTGCCTGGTACCACATCAGGCTTGATAATTGGCTCTCTGGATGTGCAATCCTCAACAAATCTCTCATAGGAGTGCTCGGGCACATCAGTCGATCTTCCAAGGATTAGGAAGGCATGAGATACTTGTCAAGTTTTGACTTAACCCCGGTCTACCAGAGCCATTTTTGTAACAACTCCCCCCTTGATCTCGTTACTGAACATCCGATTCCGTAAATTTGGTAACACAGGGTAGCTTAGAGTTTTCTATTTCATTTGGTATCAAAATAAGTGCCCACATCCCCATTATGAACGTATATGTTGGAGGAAAGTATGAAAATACATGTACGATTATAGGGTGGTGGAAAATTGATATTTCGCAATTTTTAGCGACTCAAAAACAATAATTATAGCCTTAAAATGCTCTCATTTTTATAAACACTAGTCATTTTCCTCAAGTAGAGCCAAAAACCGCATGAAAATTGGATATGCCTAACATTTTCTGCCTTACCCCCCCCGCCCCACCGCAACACCCCCCCCCCAGAACACAACCCCATGAGTTCCCCTATGGGGTCCTATGGAACATTGGCAATTGCTAACATGCGAAACTTTATGACGCATTGTGACGTTAATGCTAAGCATGGTGGTACTCATTTGGTATCAATGAAAGAGGAGGACCATAGCATCTATGGTACCACAATGGCGTCCTTGAGTTTATGTGTTGTGCTCGACGGTTGGTAACTTCTCTCGATGGGGGGTGGTTGGCATTTTGGAGCCATTTGAAAAAGGCCCTCACCGTTTAACCCGAGGGGGGGATTTTGCCGACAACCTGAATTCAGTTGCTGATGGTATAAGCTTCACAAATGGTTGTCTCCAAAAATCAGGGGGGGGGGGTCAAGGGGGGGGGGGGTCATTGGTAGCGATCTTTAGTCTATAAGTAAGACAATGTGGTAATCACAAAGGCAGCACCATGAATAACAAGCTAAGTGACTAAAACATGATCGACGTGGAGCTGTGGAAAGCACTGAAAACTTCTTTACCTGATAAAAAGCAAACGTCCCTAACATCACCTGAAACTGAGAATGACCCACTAGTAATATGGATTTATAGCAATTACAATTTAATGTTCAAACTATTGCAACCATTGGTCCAATCTAGAAAGTAAATTTGACAAAGCATAAACCTCTGTTGATTATAACGTATGTGAATATCAACAAGGCAACGGAATTATTTCTTTGGGATATTTTTGGGGGGGTTCATGTGATCAGTACATTATCATGGAATTGTCAGATCGATCATATAAACAACATAAACTTCAAAATATATTGGTCGTTTCACAGAATTAAGAAATATCTTTCATTTAAAAGCCTTACTATTCTCCATAAATACTTGGAGTACCATAGCGATTATTGTGATGAGTGTTTGGGGTAAGGAACTGTAATACGACTTTGCCAGGATAATATTGAAGTCTTACAAATCGATTGGCCAGAATCAAGGATTATTCGTTATCTAAAGTTTGACCGGAAATGCACTTTCTGGTGACGTGTCACACATTCATAAAACAGTACAATAGAGACCCTTAGTTTTGCGAAACGTGGAACGTGGAACGTAACGTTCACGTAAAGCATGGGCTATCGTCTATGATTGGTCCAAAACGGGTCACATGACGTCTTACGCGATCGTTTACGTTCCACAGTTTTCTAAAAAAAAATAAGGGTCTCTAATAAACGTGTTCTGCACAACCTATACGTCGACCCTGCTAGGGTCGTAGTTATTAAATTCACGGTTTGAAAGAATTCGACAATATATTTGTGCAAGAATATAGTTAAAATCCCATTCTAAAAATCAGATTTAATGTTTATTTAAATCGTTTTAAAGTTTGTATTTGCACTGTTATAGTGCATAAATTTGTTTCTAAAATTTCATTATCTGAATTTCCTTGAATTTTTCAATTTTAGGTTGTTCGGATTAGCAAATCTTTGAATGGACCTTATTTTACAAGGAGAAGTGAAAATGTTAAAGGCAAATGGAAACATTACTTGCATACGGATTGTATATTGTAACTTTGTAGTCTTCCTAAACCAAGGTTATATGTAAATCTCTATTACTAAAGTATTGATCCGTATAAATAAAAAAATGAATATAAGAAGTAACTTCATTTGCATCTTATTTCCTTTTTGGTTATCTGTGCAAGCCTCTGGTAGAACGGGGGCTATCTAGTTCTGTATATACATCGAGTGTGGTGGTGTTCACCAAGACCTGTGTGACAAAAAAAGGCACATTTTAAAACAATTACAGGATTGGGTATTATAAATTGATAAATCCCACCAACCCATCAATTTTGTTATTGAATTGAAAAACACTCTTTGTTGAGATTTGCATTTAGCAATACGAAACAAGCAGCGAAATAGATTCGGTGAACTTGCAGTCCGTCTACCACAAGCCTCATCCTTGTGAATCTTTGGTGAGCCAAACAAAGGATAAGAGGAAGTTCGCTTTGGAAATTTTTATTACAAAAAAAATAACATTTTAAACCTCAATGATTTGGAAGAGGAAAAAGTAAAAGAGTGGTATTTAGAGAATAATTGTGAGTAACAAGGTTTTTAGGTGGCCCGTAAATACCAACAATACATGAAAATTGGAGTTTGAATAGGGGTCGCGCCAGCTACGAGTCTCTCTGGGAACCGATGTACAGTAATACCTTAGTTTATTTTACATTACAGCATTTGACAATATTTTGTGATATTTTATTTCACTATTTATTTGAGTTGATGCGAAACGAATGGCGGATAAAACAAAGGAAAAGATGGATCGCTCAACTGGTAATAATGAGCTATAAGGTCATATTCATATTCGAAAGCCACTAATGCGCGGTCAGCAATCTACGTACTTTCAATGTACCGAAGTTGACGGCTTCTGTATGCCACTTTAGATAGATTTATATATTTAAGGAAAAACGTTGAATTAAACTGTATTTTGATTCAATGTTAAATTAACGCGTAGTCTTTCGTACGGGTCAGACCTTGACTCACCACCGAACATCCCTCGGGTGTTGGTGTGAAAGACTACTAAAAACGGCTTGTGGCAACACTATGCGTAAATAATATAAACTGACGGCTTCCTCAAATCGTCTACTGTACGAAAATAAGCAGAGAAAATTGTGTTTTTCTTCGCAAGGAATACTCCAATGACCATGAATGAAAACCCATTGGGACGTTCATATAAGGGATATAGGTGCCGATTAGATCATACAATAAAATCCCTTTAAGAATAGGAATTTTTGTGGGATCACATGACCTGTGAGTTGAAAGTTAACTAAAACTGGGCATGTGGGATGGAACTCAATACACCCGCTGGGTCCGACATAGTGAACAATAAGGTGCCGCACAAGCGGCGTAGGTTGGCTGCGGGAGAGGATGTCACCCCTCCGCACGAAGCGTGGAACTCTGGCAATATTTGTTTTCCAATGCACAATGTTCTCATGCAAAATAATTGTGAAAGGTCTAAGTGGCTCACAACAAAAAATAATGCTATGTGGTGGGCATTTACAAACGGTCTCAGAAAGTTTAAACATCGATGGACAAGACTTCGTTGGGAAAGAAGCATAATACCAAGTTTATAAAACCGTCTTAAATCATTTTAAACAAATACCCAAAAAGTGGTATTTTAGAATATAATTGATGATTCACAAAGGTTTTAGTTGCGTAAATACCAACAAGTCCAATGGGAAAAATTGGGTTTGACATAGCGGGTCGAGGGACAGTCCGAGTCTCTCCCATTGCCAGAAACCGATGTACAGTAATACCCGTAGTTATAGTTACTTACAGCATTTGACATATTTGTGAGATTTTTTCACTCATTTATTTCTGAGTGATGCAAAACGAAATGGCGATAAACAAGGAAAAGATGGATGAGACTCAATGCGTAATAAGGAAGCTAAAGCGTCATATTCGAAAGCCACTAATGCGCGGTTCAGAATCTACGTACTTTTCATGATACCGAGTGACGAATATCTGTAGCCACTTTTGATAGATTTATATATTTTAAAGGAAAAACGTTGAATTAAAGCTGTATTTTTAATTTCAATGTTTAAAAATTTAACGCCGCTGTCTTTCGTAGGGTCAGAACTTGATCCCTCACTGAAAATCGATGCGGTATGGTGTTTGAAAAGTAAACACGGCCCTTGTGGCAAAACTATAGCGTAAATAATAAACATGAAGACTTCCGAAAATCGATCTAACTGTACGAAAATTAAGCACACGAAAATTGTGATTTCTTGCAAGGAATACTCCAAGAACATGACAACCATTGGTACGTCATATATAGAGGGTCCATCCATCTTACTCTTTGTCTTGCTTTCCCCTTCTTTGCAGCCCCTTCTGTTTTGTCTTGATTTCATGTGCCGATAGATTCCTACCAATAAATCCCTTAAGATAGGATTTTTGTGGGATCACATGACCTTGTATGAGCTTGAATTCCCAAACTTGGTGCATTGTGCGGATGGACTCAATACACCCTCTGGGTCCGACCATGACCATAAGGTGCCGCACAAGCGGCGTAGGTTGGCTGCGGGAGAGGATGTCACCCCTCCGCACGAAGCGTGGAATCTCTTGCAATATGGTTTCAATGCAAAATGTTTTCATGACCAAAAATGAATCTGGGCAATGTCTAAGCTGCTCACAACAAAAAATTTGTAAGTGGTAGGAACTTGACAACGTCTCAGAAAGTCTAAACATCGGGGACAAGACTTCGTTTTGCAGAGAAGCATAATACCAAGTTTTATAAACCGTCTTAAATCATTTTAAAACAAAAGACCCAAAATATATGAAAAAAGGAATATAAAGATATATAAGAGATATATAAATATATTAAAAAAAAAAAAAAAAAAAAAAAAATGTGTGTGTTTGTGCGTGTTGCATGCGCGTCGTACTTAGGCACACAGCGCCGCCCATGTTGAATCTTGGCAAGCCTTGGCAAATCTTCTTATATCACTTTTCACTGCCCATTATTTTTTTGCTCAATGATTCAATGCTTTTTTTTTCACTGCTTTCACTCGACATTTCAAATGCTTTCACTTTTCACTGCATTCATGCTGTCTCACGTTGTTGTGCTGCACTGTTTCACTTTTTTTTTTCTTTTGTTCTTTCACGCTTTTCTTCACGCACTGGGAGTTATCAACCACATCATAACGGCTGAGCGTGGGAACTCACGTACAACACAGTGTCAGATAGCGTTGATTCGATTTTGTAATAGCTGCTGGCCTACACTGGAGATTGCCGCAAAGTCTTGGCCTATCGTAACGCATATTATGACCAACAAAATATTGCTAGAAGTTAGCGAGCTATTTTTAAATATAGCCGTTTTTTTTTGAAAAGACGAAAAAACATGAAAAATTACGATCCATAACAAAGCAATTTTCTTACCTTATTAGCTAGCTCAATTCTCGATTGCTGCGGTCAAGTCATGCCCACAAGCCAGGCTTACAAAAAATAGTGAGCATATATGTCTTTTTTTATCAGGAACCCGTTTTAACATCAGATCGACCACCTGATTTGTTGATTTCGCGATATCCAAACGGTACAGACGAAACAGTTTTTTCATATCCTTGTTCAAGCATATCGCCAGAGCCTTTAAACACAGCGTTTGGCCGCAAAGGGCGTACCCCGGACCGTAGAGCATGTTAAGAATAGCCCGCCAATTAGCGATGCGGATTCGGAATAGGTGGCGCTGTATGTCAGCAGTACAGATGCTATGGGAGAGAAATGGTGTAGGCGCTGTGTATGAATGTATGCTATTAGCTTTTTTTCTCATTTATTATAGAATAATGGTAAGCAATATGATCACGTCTATGTAACCGGAAGTTGTGGGGGACACTCGGGGGGCGAACAGAAGTGGGTTCCCACACCCCTTGCTTCTTTCTCACCACTCCCTCCCTCTTCCTCCCTTCCTTCCTGTTTTCACTCGCCTCCTTCTTCTTTTCGTAGCCCTACATCGAGCCCCATCTCGCATTCCCTCCCTCCCACCCTTACCTCTACCAGTATCCCTTACAGCCCTCTGTCCCGCTTCCCGATTCTTCCCCCTCTCTATTCTTTCATTCCCTTCCCCCACTTCCCTCTCCCCCATCTCTTTCCCCCTCCTACTACTCCCTCCTCCTCCGTTTCCTCTTACTCTCCAGTCATCTCCTCTCTTACTCTCGCTCCCCATTTCTACATCGTCCCCCCCTCCCTTTATCGTTCTTCCTTCTTCCCCCTCTTTCCCCAGGATCTTATCCTTATGTGTTGTGATGCGCTATCCTTCTTTTCTTCCCCACTTCACCTCCTATTATCTTATCTCTACCCGACTCAATTCCTAACCCCCTACTGCACCCGCCTCTCCCTTCACTCTCTCCTCCTCTACTCTCCTTGCCGCCTTACTTATTCCAACCTTCCCCGCCTCTTAAGATCTTCTCAGACCCCCCTCTTACTCCTCTAACGACTCACCCTCCCACCCTCTCCCCGACGTCCCTCCCCCTTCTTTTTCCTCTCTATTCAGTCCATCCCTCTAGCTCTTTCTTGCCTTCCCTTGTCCTGTGATCTGACCGTCCTCTCTTTCTAATCTCCCTTACGCCCCCGTTTCCATCTTCTAATCCCTTGCCCTAACCTGTATCCCTCTCCTTCTATCTTTTTGTTGACCGTCACTTGCTTTTTCTTATTTTCCCTTTACCCCGCGCCTCTCTTTCCTTCAGTCTCTGTAACTCAACTTTTCCGCCTCCACCCCATCTTCCCGTAACACTGTTGCCTCTGGCTACTCCTTCCCCGCGTCCTTCCTCTAGTCCTCCTTTCACCTCTCATATTCGCTTATTCATTTCTCTTCTAATTCCTCCTCTACTCACCATCCCCGGCTGCTCCACCTCCTTTATTCTACGTTTCACTTTTGTCCCCCTCCTCCCCACAACCTTGCGCACTGCCCCCCTCCCTTCCTTTATCTTTCCACTTTCCCCCTGCATCCCATCCGCCTACCTTCACTTCAAACACTCCTCCTCCTTCCTCCCCCTGTCCTACACACTGCTACCCGTCACTTTATCCATTTCCTTCTCCTTTCCTCTTCATCTGTTTTAGCCCCTTTTCCACCGTCTCTCTGACCCTCCGTTGACTTCCTGCTCCCAGCTTCTCTACTTCATTATTCGTCCGAACTCCTTGCATCTTCGTCCACCCTTTTCTCCCTCCCGGTTACATACTATTCTTTTCCCCTTATCCCTCCATCTAGCCTCTATACCCACTCTTCTCTTCTCTACATACTTGGTTTCTACTTTGCCGCTTTTGCTCTGTATTTCTGCCCCCCCCCTCTCTCCCGCATCCCCTCCTTACGGTCTCTCCGGTATATGTTACTACTCTTACGTCCACTCACCCCTTCACTCCCCTTTACCTATTCCTTCTACCTAGGTCTGCTTTCACCTTATTTCCCTCTTTATAAATGGTCCATTCACCTCCCTTATACACAACTCGTCTAACCACTTGTAAAAAGTTTCTTTTCTTATTTGCTGAGTTTGGCCTACGAGATGCCTACAGGATACCAACATACCTTTTCATAGGTATCCCGACACTTAACTAGCCATTTGTATGCTCATTCATCATCAAAACGCGGCTCATACACAGCGGACAGGTTACCAATACAAGATCAAGCCAAGATAATTATGTTCCCCCAATGCTTGTTATGACACGCCTGCAATGCGCCTCCTGGATACATCTGTATAGCAAACATGTGAACTCAAGTTATTTCCTAAGCCCTCATTGCAAGTCTAGTATCCCGCTGGCGGGCGGGGAGGGGCGTTGGTTGTTGTGCTTGCGGTACTTCCCATCATCATTGCTGATTTTTTTTTATGTAATTTAAACTTATGCTCAATTTAGTACTTGAAAGTTGTGTAAGATTTAATTGTCTATTTTTAACTCCATGCAGCCATTCTTACCCTCTGGTCCGAGATTATTGAACTGACTCACAAACCTTCCTTGCAGGGTGGACCAATTGCCTGGGGCAGCAGCTAATCTCACCTACCCATGGAATATACCATTGGCCGTGCCTGACATAATGCTGCACCATTTGTTTTAAATTTCATTTAAGTTCACTTTGTGTGCGCCTGATCACGAATGCAGCCACCAACCTGAAATCTGTTGTGCCAACTAGTAAGTATAATATAACTAAATTGCTTGTGAAATTCTTGCCTAATATTTTATTCTTGACCTGATACCACAACTACTGCACCTGGGTGCATTTCATTCCGTGGAAGCCGTGCCGTGGCATAGCACAAAAAAACGTAGTGATGCTACCGAGGACTTGATCAGAACAATCAACAGGGTCAAATCAGGGTAACACAATAAATAAAGTAAATTAATTAAGGTTACAAATATGCTTAACAATCTTAACCAAATGAAGTACGCTTTGCTACTGGAACGCCCAGAGTCTATCAAGCAAAATAAATTCTAGGTGCATTGTGTGGATTTCGTTCATCAGCAATAAGTTGCCCATTATCTTGCCATCACCGATCTTGGCTGACTGGCGATGGCAGAGATGATGCCAGCCATTGCCGATATCCAGAATATCTTTACCTAATAATAAGCTCATCATTACTCACCAGCCATCATAGAAGAGGCATGGAGCGTACAGCTATCTCGTTAGGGATGCGTCTCCAGTAAGGATAAACGACCTGCCGAGATTTAATCCATGCGAATATATGCAATGTCACAATATCATCACCTTCTACCTCCTCCAACTTATTCTAATCTACAAAATCAAGTCTGACAAGAAAAATAAATTCAACTCATCAATGTTTCTAGAGATGGAGGTTGAATTCTCCTCTCTTCTTGACTACTTTGACAGTGGTAGTGGCCATTTGCCTCCTAACTAAGGCAGACGTAAATGTACATGTTGAAGTTGCTGATGACCGTGAGGCTCAATCCTTCCTCAATAGTACTAGCATCTGCATACTTGCAAACAACTAGTTGTTGACGCAATCACATCGGGACCACACTCTGGATCTACTAATTAACTTGGAAGCCAAGACACTTTTGTGACGCCATATTTCAACTCATAGTCACTTGCCGTCTTACCACTACGCTGTCAAGTGCCCTCATCAAATCAACCGACCTGAACCGCTGCACATTAAACCATGCAGACTCGGAAAATTCGCAACATCAAAAGAGACATATTCCGCTCTGATTTACGATCTGCACTTTGTCTAGGCCTCCAGATGCTGAGTGTGATTCTCTAGATTATTGAATAAAGTAACATCTATCCAAGACCCTTGATGAACATGCTTCACTCGTCAATCGATCTGAAGTTCTGCGTCCTCATGCACGACCTGGTACACAGATGATCTTCGTGCTGAGAAGGAACGGCGTCGGCTGGAGCGTAGACTTTCACAGACTGGGCTCACAGATCAAAGAGAGCCTTGACAAGATCAGTGCCATACTAAATAAACTCGCTTCTTTCTAAAGCCAAGACCGATTATCATAACAACCGGATTACTTACATGTGATCAACGGGACTTTTTCCGTTAGTCAGCTAAGCTGACTTCTCCCCGAGTGGAACAACCGCTACCGCCCATAGATTATGTCCAAACGTTCCCGGATCTTGCTGACAGTTTTGCAGAATTTTTCTCCAGAAGATCAAGAAGCGGCGCAACAGTCTACATGACACTTCTACCGCTGCTCTGTCTGATGAACTAACAGAGTCTTGCCAAAGCACCTTCAGCCTTTTCTACATTTATGAAGAGAAGGTCGTGAAATCCATCAAGATCAGCATCGATCAAGTCCTACACCTTAGACCCTTTACCAGCTAGTATCTTAAAACTATGTCTTGCTGATCTGTTACCAGTCATAAACAAGCGATTGCCAACTCTTCTTAGTCTTCAGGCGTATTTCCCCAAGCTCTCAAGCATGATCTGCATCGCTGCACTGAAGAAATCTAGGCTGGACACCAACATCACTCTCAAAATATCGCCATATACTAATTAACCATTCTCGGAAAGCGTGATTTAGAGGCAGTAGCGCCAGTGAATCAGTTGACAGATTACCTCTCGATAATGATCTCATGCTCGATGCAGTCGAGCCATACCGGAAATATCACTCAGTATTGAGACTGCTCTGTTACGGGTGAAGAATGACATCTTGACTGCTCGTGACAAACAAAAAGAGGCTGTACTAGATGTTACTGGACTCCAGCGCCGCCTTCGACACCATGGACCACAAACAGCCTCCTAACCCGTCTAACTGAACTGTATGGGATTACTGGAAACGCATTAAGTTGCGTTCTAGTCTTACCTAGCATGGCGCTAACTCAAATACTATATCAGTCGAGAATGCTTCGTCGATCCGGTGCGCGGCAGATTGTGGAGTCCCACAGGGCTCGGTTGTAATGGAAACCGATTATAACTTCATACTTGTTCAGATGCCCCCCACTAAAGGATATCATAACTGCCCACGCGTCATATTCCAATGTGTTTACGTGATGACACCCAGCTCTACTGGACTTCCACCCTCGAGGATCTGAAGCAGCCATGAAAATAAGTTGAAACATGCATTTGCAGACATCAGATCTGCGTCCGTAAATCCAACAAGACTCGATATTAAAAGACAAGAGCAAGGCAAGATGTTAGCTACTTTCGCTCTAATTTAGTAGATCGGCTAGACAAATCTCAGCCAACTAGGTCATTGCATTCTGTTATAATCAAGTCATGCGAAGCACGGAAATTGCGCTGTCATATTAGCACTCCTCATTAAGAATGATCAATCATATTAACAGCTATGCAAAGCTGCCTTGCGCTCTCAATAGAGGCAGAAAAATTGGGCCCCAGCTTGCGAAGAGTAATTGATGAAAATAATACCATCAGATGTCCACGCCTTGTTACATCTAGGCATGGCTCCGCTATTTCTCTCTGCACTTGTACCTTTTCCTTCCTCTACTCGTTCCTACGCGTTGTGACCTTTCTTCTTGTTAACCACACTTTTCCTTTTTCTGTCCCTCCTTCCCTCTTTATCACCTCTACTTTTCTCTGTTAGACATATGTAGGCCCCTTCTCCCCCCTCCGTATTTTGCTCACTCTCGTATCTTTTTACCTGCGATTACCTTGCAATTCCTGCTTTAATGCATCTCCAGTAAGAGAATGGACCAAGGCTGATTCAGAGAGTTCAAAATGCAGCTGCCCGTCTTGATGCCTTAAAATCCGTCGACGAGACCATATCAAACCAGCTCTCTACCAAATGCCATTGGCTTCAATCTAACAGGAGGAGCAGTTTTTAGATTTCTATTCTCACTTATAAGGCATCCACAGCATGTCACCTGCCCTATATCTCTGAGCTCATCTCAGCTGATTCACCACCGCAAGACCCTGAGCATCATCTTCTTGCCACTCCAGCTGAGTATATCATCAAACTCATCAACAAAGTTCTATCGCGGTGATAGATCTTTTTTGGCTAAGCATCAGCAACATTTGCGGAATAAACTCCCTAACAGTATCCGCTTAGCTAGTCAGACACTATTTTACAAGCCTCGTCTGAAGACATTCCTAGTTACACAAACATTTTGGCTCCTGATATGTATCATGTTTCTGATGCAGCAATCCAATCACCATCTGTGATTTTTGGTTTTCCTCTCCTTTTTATTATTCTCTACCTTCATCCATTCCGGTTGCCTAGATAGTTGATTTCTTCATCAGTTAGGTAGGGTTAGGGCATCTGAATCCAGTAGAAAAGATCAAGACTTAACCGAGGTCGCTTTGGCTGAGTACATACACACGATCCTAACAGCTGACGATTAAGGTGTATCCCCATATGTCTTAGTAATGCAGCCGAGGCAAAACTGCGGCTTGTCTTTCTCTTCTGTGCGGTCACAATTATATGTTCGAATTTCTTTTACCCTTAAAAAATTTAACGTTATTTGAAATTGTCGTATAATTGCATGCATATCATTGTGTTTTAACATTAGAATTTTATATATTTTTGTATTTGCTCTGTATTAATATTTGTTATTGACACTCCCATTCTATGTAAGCGCCTAGAGGACCCCTGCATTAGGCGCTATATCAAGACTGTTATTATATTATTATTATTACCTGTCAAAATAACTGGCGCAACGGCGCGAGGCTGGATTGCTGGGCCACAACCGAGCAAGCGCGGAAACCCTTGCAAATCAAGTTTATGAAGAGAATCGATAGAAAACTATTTTGACCCAAGCGTCAAGAATTCCTGTTTTGTTATGCATGGCTGCTCACGGGCTTGTTTGGGAATCGGCCAATCGGAAGGCGGCATTGCTGGACCTTCGGTATTTGCGGTCGCTGCGATGGTCATTCAATCATCTGAAATACGCTATGCAAGGTCATGCATAGTAAGGCCTTGCTCGCTTATCAATTTACCACCCACATCTTTTTTTTTTGCATACATTGCATCTCTGCAGGTCGGGCGCCGAAATTGTCATACAGGATGGCAACAACTGGTGGTGAATAAGGTATGCTTAAGATTTATATATAATATTTATTATTCTTTACAGAACCATATTTGTAACTAGCTAAGAAGAGATCTATTGCTCAAGCTCAGAAAGTGTTCCTCATTGATAAGGATTGTTATGAATGCTTAATATATCTTGCAGATTTATTAAATGACAGAAGTTGGACCCTCCATCCAATTGTTCTCAACTGTACCTAATGCACTTAGTAAGATAAACTGAGTTGGTAATATAATGTAAAGGAAATTAATGAAAGTTAGGGATAGGGCTACTTCAATTATCAAGAATTTGCAAATTAGGGCCTTCAATGCCGGAGGATGGTCTGGTTGGGGGGTGGTAAGTGGTTAATGTAAGAAACTTATGACAAAACCTAGTCACATCACTTCGCAGAAGGACATCAACGGACATTATGTACAATTCTCGAGGACATATATACGGATGCAACAGCCAGAATTCACAGTGAAAATTGAGGTGTCAAAATCAATCAACATCAGAGTAGGTGTTAGACAAGGGTGAACATTATCGCAAAAATATTTCTACAATGCACTGGAAGGGGTCTTTAAGAAACTAACCCACCAAGAGAGAGGAGAGGAGAACATAGATGGTGCACTATCTACAGATTGAGATTTGCTGATGATGTGGGATTCATCACTGCCTCAGTGCAAATGGAATGCAATTAAAGGCCCTCAACAGAGAAGTAGGAGTATTGATCAAGATACGACAAGGGAAAAAAAACAAAGTACATGACCAAACTTCGACCAGTGAAACCATAAGGATAGAAACGAGGAGATTGAGAAGGTGGACCATTTACAAATACCTTGGTCAAACAGTGAAACTGGCTGAAATACAAGAGAAGAAGTCAAACATCAAATAAAAGCAGGATGGAGTGTTTGGGCAGATACAGATACATTATATGTGACCAGAAACTGCCCAAGTCACTCAGAAGGCAGAGTGTACGATCAATGTGTCTTTTACCAAACATGTAATACGGGGCTGAAACATGACAAACAACGAAACAAACTGGAAAGAAAATCAGAACCGCACAAAGAGCAATGGAAAGGCAAATGAAAATATCACATGGAAAGATAGATCAAGATTCTGAATAAGAAAGCAAACCCACAAGTTAAAGACATCATAAAGAAGATCAAGACAGCTAAATGGAGATGGGCGGGCATTTCTGGTTTAGGCGGCAGGTGACAACCGATGGACCAAGGCGACTAACAGAATGGCGACCAGAACAGGAAAGAGAAACAGGGGCAGGCAAACGCAGGTGGCGTTGGATGACATAACATGGTGTGGGGTGATACATGGGACACAGAATGGCACAGAAACGAGAGGGTGGAAAAATCATGAAGAGGCCTACCTCCAGCAGTGGACGGACAAGGGCTGGTGAAGGTAGAGAGAGGTAAAAAACTGTGTGTGGCAAGTACGTTTAGACGGCGATATATACATAATACTCAGCATTGATGGACCCCGCTTTTGTGAGTTAAAACCAATCCAGATCCAGATAATACCTTGTAACAGTCTTTAATTCAAGGTATGCAATGATACAAGATTAATGCGAGACTAGGATACTGTGTTGTTATCATGCCGAAAAGAAAACCGTGAAGGGCATGCAAGTGTGATGTCCATATTGTATCATGGTAGCTTTACAACCCTAGTAAAATTTAAAGGAACGCAGGAGAAACACAATTTACTACTTGTCCAAAACGTTCTAAATTATCCCAAAACAAGATTTTCAAACATTTAGACTTATGCAAATGTACTCATTAAATACTTTTAAAAAGCATTAAGCATTTTTCCTCTTAATTCAATGTGTGCAATAATAAAGACTAATGTCACTTAGACGGTGACATGTTGTAATCAAGCCCAAAAGAACAACGTCCGGAAAACGTGAAGAAAAAGGAGTCTTTCTTCGGCCTTCGACGCATCAGTCATGTGCTATCCATATTGTAGCATAAAAATCCAGGAGCAAAATAGAACGACTATTTGGTAATGCCATGCGCCAACCAGAAAGCGTTTGTTACAGTCTTGTGGACATTGTTCTCATATCTTCAAACATAGTGAGATCTTGCTGTTTATTTGTTACCCTTCGCTTTGTTGTGTGTGTGTGGTGTGCTCTTCTAAGTATGCGGGTTGTGTGTGTGTGTGTGTGTGTGTGTGTGTGTGTGGGTCTATAAAAAAACAAAACTATCGCTCTGAGAACCTGCTGAAACGCCTACTGAAGGACCCAATATCTCCTTTACAAAGGTAGATCACCACAAAAAGTAGGCAGTTGCATTTTTAGGAATACTGTTTCTGAAAGCTATTGCACCAAGCTTACAACAACCCTGGAAACATAAGATGTGTCAAGATTTTGCTCTCCTTCTCGCGATATTTTGAAAGGCTTTCAATGAGTCCATAGACCCTTGAGTTATAATTTTCTGGGTGGGGAGTCCCAAGTGCCAGAGATGAGGGCTCCTAATCCAGGCACGGTCATCTTGCAATAACCCGATAAAAAAGCCATACAAAATATCTTGCATATGGTAGTAATATCGTTGTCATTCTCAAAAAATTGTGTAATGATAGCCATATCAGGAAACTTTGGGCCAATGCGCGTGGAGTGGGAAATGGGTGGGGGGAATAGCTGGTGCGTTGACTTTCAAGCTAAGCTGACCCTGCAACTTATCTACCCCCGGCAGAATTATTATCTTATGGCTTTCGACTCCGTTTGCACTTCCTGTATCGTGATCCCTGCAGTTCTGTTGACAATGTTGCTGCCATGGACATTAGTAGAGATTTATTCAAAGTTATCCATGGAATATGATGTTGTCTTCTGTCATAATTTGAGGTCTATGTTGAGGCCTATATATGTTGATTCTTTGACCAGGGCATTGGCCGGGGCTGTTTTTAACTCAAACAAAATCATAAACTGTCAAAGTGGCCAAACCGGTGCAGAATCATGGTGAGATGCTTGCTTTGGAACATATATATATCTGAGACTGATTTCATTGTCCCTCTGGCACTGCACGGTACAGGTCTTGCCCATAGATGTTTAAACTTTGCGCTTATTTCTAAGTCATCTTTACAAGCTATTACCATGCAGAGGAACCGGATATGGTCAACAGGTATGAATTTCTCAGACGCCAGCTCCATGTCGTCGACTGTGTTAGAGGCCAAGGAAGGTCTATGGACTCATGGAAAGCCTGCTGAATATTACGAATGAGATAGGTCATTACAGGGGGCAATGCCTCTGTGAAGTCGATACTTCCGGTTGTGTATCATCTTCCAGCAGACGATGATATCCAACTCGTTCAAGATCAGAGCTTTTTGCTAATCACAGTTAGGTATCTGATCACAGACTGATAGCATGTCGATATGGTGACCTTTATGATTGTCGGGATGGTCACTCTCCATTATAAAAGGCTACTCCAATCTTTTTGACTTTTTTAAAAGTAGTTAATGAGTACAGATTTGTAAGTCTTAAGGTATAATCTTTTTTGGATGATTTTAGAAACGTCTTTGGCCAAGTAAATTTTACTGAGGGTTTAAAACTAACAATGATACAATATGGATATCACACTTGCTTGTTGGCAGAGAGTCATTGGAGAATAGATTCTTTCTGTCTTCACGTTTGTTTTTCGGCATGATAACAACACAGTATCTAATTAGTCTCGCATTGGTCTTGTAATCATATTCCATACCTTGAATTTAGGAGAAATGTTACAAGTATTATTATAGAATCTAGAATTTTACTTGCCAGCACGTTTTCTTATAATTACCCTCAAAAACGAGACTATCGACATTGAAGGCCCTAATTTGCATAGTCCCTTAGTATTTGCAGGTGAACATGTTATGACAAATAAACATATTTATGAGTGCGCTTTTAAATTAATACCTTGACCTAAAAAACATGTCTCGTAATCTTATGTTGGCAGGTATGGGAATATTGGCCACCATATGGCTAATGGCGACCCTAATTTGCATATTTATGTCGTCATGTGGACAGCTGGTAATTTGAAATGGTTCCATCTTGATCTTTGCCCTCAAATAGGTGCACAGTCACCGTTTATTTGTTTCATTTATCAACAGTATTGGGTTGAGATATATCGAAAATGTTTTTAGGCTAATGGCGACCCTAATTTTTCTATTACGCCGTGCATCATGGGAACATGTGATAATTTCAAAATGGTTCCATCTTGATCTTTGACCCTCGAAACAATAGTGTCCAGTCACCTCATTTGTTCCTTATCAACTAATTGGCTGAGATATATCGAAAATTGTATTTTTCTGTAATGGCAATGCTAATTTGGCATAATTTGCATAAAAATGATACGTGGGACACTTTTTGATTTTTTTTAACAACATAGCAAATTCGGTTTTCTAGTCTAACGCATTTTTTTGATATAGTGACATTGATAAAGTTTATTTCGGGGGTGCACGAACACCCGTTCTACCCACTAGACTAAACATAAATCTTTGACACAGACACTCCGATGCATCACTGGCCTAAACGGCTCGAGGAACTATTACACTCTCACAGTGCTTGCATTGTTAATTTTTTGTTTGCAATGATTGTTTCTAGTGGTCTGATTTTATCATAACGATGGCAGAGTTTACAGATCCCGGAAAATACCGTTTTTGGAGGTAAACGGAACATTTTCTCTGACACATGTAATGCTAACAAACTACTACTAATAATTGCTACCTACTACATAATAGCAACTACTTGTTTGAAAAAGGTTTTTCCTTCGCCGATTACCCTTCCTGTGGGGCGCGTTTCCGCTAACCAATCGAACTTGATGTAGCCCGTCCAAGCTACATCCCCCCACCAAGTTTCGTGACCGGCGACTCCCGGCCTTCCGAAAAAACTAAACAGACAGGCAGATACGCGTGGCTTATTATAATATAGAATTAGCATTTATTCAAACAGGCTAACCCTGATTACGGTGTTCGATGAATTACCTCAGGCAGCAAATAACTGCAGACACACAAGGAGGAGCATGTTGTACAATATAAAAAGTATTGACCAACACAGCTTATGTACTTTGCAGATCAGCAACGAATTGGTTAATTGGCCAAAATATGATTACAGTGCAGGGCCAGCCTGTAGATCTCGGAGCAAAACTATGGCACAAGATTTGAGGGTGTTTGGGGTTGCATGATGTTGGACGTTTTTGAGTTGGCCTTTCCGCTTCAATGATTCTGGATTTGGGGGAAGGGGCCAAAACAGTTAACACAGGGGTAGAAATTGAGAACTGTCTCAATTGAATCAATATGCATGACCGATTACTCGCCTTACCAAGGATCTAAAAAAAATGAATAGTTTGTATGATTCGGCCTCAAGTGAGGAAGTTATGACAAACAATGTCAGAAGGTCAACGCATTCAAGGTCATGTTGCTATTAATCGATTTTAAAGATACACGTGTCTAAGTATATATTTACTGCATTGACAAAGTCGAATTGCAACTTTTAATAGCGAGTCTTGACCTTGAAATGCAAACAAAAATGGCATCATTTCAAATTGGTGATGAAAAAAAATGAAATCTTAAACATGTGCAAACCACAAAAACGTATAAGGAATTTTTAGATCTGGATACGCTTAACTGTTGTAATAATCGCTTTCTTTTTTTTAATTAAAGGGGGGGGGGGGGGGGGGGGGACCACTCCAACTGATACGGAGTAATGAAGTCAGAGTACAATTTCAACAGTATCGTAATTCGCATACCTCTTTGAGTATCTTGATGGCGTTATCAATGTGCGTCTTGGCTTCATTCTTAGCAGCTTCTGCATAGGCGGCCTTCTCCATCAAAGGCCCACAACGTAGTCCATCAGAGAGTCTGTTAGTGTTTTACCAAGTTGTAGTGTGTGAGATACGTAAATAAAAGTGATTCCTTTAATTAATTAATAAATACAAAACAAGAAAACTAAAAAACATGAAAAACATAAAAACAATAAAACAAATAACAAATTTTTAATAATTTTTTCTTAGCTTGTTTTGTTTCCAAAAATATGCATGAGTTTTGTACCAGAAAGAGAGCAAGCGAATGTAAACAATAATTGGCTACCAGTGGTACACTCCAGTTTCGTCAATAATGTAGTTAATTAAAACCAAGCCAATTGTAATAAGTGAAGATGGACACAATGTCATTGGATCCTATATGCCTAACGGCCCTAGAGGAAAAGCTGACGCGAACCCCCCCCCCCCCCCAAGTAACCCCCCCCCCAAAACAAATCGGGTCCGCTCCGTGATGTGTTTTACAACAAAGGGCTTAGGGAAATACGAACCTGGGCTTTGAAACTCTTCATAACTTGCCGTATATGAAAAATTAAGTCCATGAGTCTATACTAGTGCAGTACTGTGTAACTGCCGGAGCATGACTTGACGGCCACGAAGACCACAAATAAGAACACGATCGACACTCCGCATCTCGCATGATATTTATTTAAAACTTATAACTCGACCAATATTTTTATGTACCATGTTTCATCCGGGGTTTTCATCCAATTTTTATGTCAATATTGGTACGATGTTTGTCAATGGAAAGAGGGTGTCAAATGAAACTAAGTAATAGAATAAACTTGTTAAAACCTAGGCTATAACCTATCTTCCATTTTAATAAACCTCCATGAAACTTATAAACCAAATACCTTCCATGTAACTTACACATATTAATTTTTTTTTTTAAATTCTGATAAGCTAATTAAAGCTGACCCACAACAGTCGACTTCCTCGATGCAATACACGTAACACACCTTAGGATCATCGCCTTCCAGAGTCTTCCGACTCTTGTACGATTTTCGAGCATATGTATGTATTTCTTCACGAGTACTTGCTGAATGTTGCCATTTAAGGTTGCATTCACCATCTGAAAAGAAAGTAACGGTCGAAATCTTAGCTCCATAGATACTTGCATAATTTAATTTAGCATAATTGCCTTAGCTCGAATCGAATGTTCAAGCTTCCCAGCCGCATAAGGAATACTGTCAATCCGTTTGGATATGATGACAATTAAACTATAACAAAGCTATTTCCTGAAGATTGGCATCACACATTCTTGATATTTTGGTAAATCTTTACATGGATAGCTCGGATTTTAGAACGCAAATACAACGTCAAACTATCTAGGTATTCAGAGGCTGATTTAGAAAAACTACTCATAGCGTTTGATGTTATACATTTCATTCAGCAATACAAGAACTTTCCTACCCATATTAATTTAATTTTGACAAGGAAAGAGTGTACTATAGCCGCGGAGTTTTTACGCCCGGATTTTACGTGGGAATTCGAGTTTTGCCTCTCGCATTATATATTTTCCACGATAAGTCTAAATTATCTTACCTTAAAAAGGAGGCTATAGGGATGACTGATGACCCACAGTATATTCAATATTTCAAACTTTAGTGACTTTTTCTTGAATCCGAGAGGAGATGAGGCATGGAGAACGTTAAATACATGCGACATACCGCTTCATATATAGCTCCAGCAAGGTGATAGAGATCTGCCAGCCATTCTGGACGTCCACCAAGTTCTTCCAACTCTGTTTTCAAAGCTTTCTCAAGTACCTCACCGGCCTTCTGATATTGACCTGCCTGTTTGCTGTAAAACAATAAGTGATGCTCACAAAAAGAGGGAAGCACAACTTCCTATACGTTAAGATTATATCATCATATCACAATCATATCCTATCATAATCATATCACACATAATTCAAATCATATCATGTCAGTTTAGGAGAGTAGAAAAATTAGTGACAATGTAAAAAGTGCTTGGTGTGTTGTACCGAGTCATCCGCGTTAACGCAAAATCATCAATGAGCGAAACAATCATCTCACTTGAAGCCATTTCAACCTTGATGAATCTCAAAATATGCATCCGTTAATAGTTTGAGTTTATTTCACGCATGAATTATCAGACGATTTACAAGTAAATTAACCGTGATTTTTATTATCAAGGAAGGTAGGCACAAAATTAATTTTTTTTTGTTATTACTAGTATGCCCATGGCACTCTTTTAATGCAGCATTTTAAAGTTGGTCATTGCGCCACAATATAAATGAAAACAAATATCTGTTTTTGTTACGAAGCGTTTAAGTAGCATTTATGGACATTTCCAAAGAAAAATGGAGTGCAGTTGCTTGTGACCTTCTTTTTTAACTTCAGTTTTGTTATCAGCATCGACGAAAGTATCAGAAAATTGGGTGGACAATGAAATCTCTGAAAGCTTGCTCTTTTTGGGAGTGAGTTTGCAATGCAGTATCAGGTTATGGATCTGGTGGAATGGGGTGTATGCTATTTATTTCAGACCTAAATTGAAAACAACTTACAAGACATTCCCCACTTGTAGTTGCCTCTTTGCCAAGTCATCTTCACATACGGCACCTTCTTCCAGCTTCTCCAGACACGCCAGATAATGTTTTACCATGGCAGACTGCCACTTCTGTTCGCCTTGATAAAGCTGTAAACAGTTTAAAGAATATGAATAATTCGTTCTGGTTCAGAGTGGCGTAACCAGAATTCGTGAACGAAAGGTACTAATTAAAAGTTTCTGTACACACTAGAAGAAATACGTGGCATCAACATTTCAAGAGATCAAGAAGTTTTAATTACATTAGAAATTACAATTTCGTATGAGCTCCATGGCCATAGGCCTACCTGCATCCAGAACTTGAGGAGAGGAGTGCTGTGATCTTCATTATACATCGTGTCAAAGAGTTCCCAATCATTTACATCCATCTCAAACTCAGGCTCAGACTTCTTTGCAGCCTTGGTTTGGGTAGATGGGCCAGCCTGTAAATAGTTAAATACATTTAAAACTTCGTGCTAATCCTTTATATCATGGACACATTTACCGCTACAAAATCTTTACATTGGCGTGCGTTATTTAATTAGATAACTGATTTTGAAAACAACTTAAGAATATACAATTAATTACCTCAATCTTTGTTTCAAAGACAAAAACTTTATGGTCAGTGAGTGTCTTGAAACGCATGTGTGCTGTAAGGCCTTCACGACATATGTAACAGTTACAATCTTCACATCTGCCGACGACTCCAGATTGCTTTCACGTCACAGCACGTGCAAGGGGAAAACTCACAACCGCCGCCAGTTAATTTGCCGCGTAGTGCCTCTCCTTCACAGTTCCTTAAGGTGGAAATTGGGGAAAACGGTTAAACATCGCCGTGGGTCCCATGTGCGTTTTATGGCATTGTGGACAACCGATGGACGTCGAACCGGGGTGCTAAAGAGACGAGGCAGTCTTGACAGAAAATATGCAGACATGGCAACGTCGTGGGTGTTCTGAATCGCCTTCAAAAAATGGAACATTGCAGGCCTTACTCCCGTGAGGTTTGACTGGGGTCCACTTGCTGAGGGAAAATGTTAAAAAACAAGCCGTCACATTTTAAAACAATTAAGATTTTCTACGCCTTGTGAATGCATGTGACGTCAGCCAGTGGCGACGTGACGTCTGAATGGAGGGGGGGGGTCTGTACTTTGAGAATTACGACACTCCTTCTAAGGACCCGTGGGCCGCACGGAATGGCCCATTTATTAATTTCATTTCAGGTATTCCGGTGCATGAAACGCGTTATTTCGCGCTTATCCGCCGCAGAGGGTAGTGAGCATATGGTGTAGGGACCCCCCCCCCCAAAAAGTGGGTTAAAAAACGAACCTTTTGGTTCACAATTTCATCAGGTCATCATATTTTGCATAACAACGACAAAATGACAGTAAGAATAGTGCTAAACTACCCACTCCAACGATTTTTCCGCTATCTCCAAGTGCTCGAATCAGGCCTGGAAGTGTTTTTCCATTCTGCATCGGTATTGACATGGAAGCCACATTTTTTCCATGCCGGCCCAACATCGGAAGGATTGAATCGATCCGCCATCAGCAAGGGTATTAATTGATTGTTAGTTGATCAGATATTCAGATCCTGCAAAGAATATGGCGGAAATTTGCTTTTTGCTATATTGGCCTGGTGGAGTGTTTGTCGGTAGTGTGGTAGGGGTGGTGACGGTAGTTGCAGTACCTGTGGTGTTTGGTATGGCAGTGTAGTACTTTGGTTGTGGAGGAGGGGGTACTGAGTGATGGTGTGTAGCGTTGGTTGGTAAATGGTGGTGGTGGGTGATGGGGTTGGTAGTGTTGTTGTTTCTATTTGGTTGTTTGTTTGTTTTGTCTGTTGTGCAATGATTTAGCGTAAGCTAATATTTCACGATAGGGCCTATGCTATTTCTAATGCTCGGGCGGAGAGGTGTTTACGCTATGGTTTTGCTGCGAGTCTATAGGACATAAACCACGCGCACGCCAACATTGCAAGATCACGGCAAATTAAATGCAAGACGTTGACTTTTAAGGTGTAGTATCCTGCAATAACACCATGAATCGCGAAAATATTGTTCACCACGCCTATTGGAGCAGGTCACCAGAATGACTTGGGAATTTAGATCACATATGGCGATGCTTCTTTCAGTCGATGGCGGCCAAGAAATCCCAAATTTAGCCTTTGTCATTGGGCAACCCGTAAAACCCTAAATCTTGACACAAAAGTGCTGAATTTTTTAGATGATATCGAGCAATATTTTCTATTCCAGTGAAGGAATCAACTCTGTGTTACGTCTGTTTTTTTAAAATATTTTTTATGAATTAACGGGACTAGGACGAACACTAATGGTCATGGTGAAAAACTCATGGACCGGCTCAACATCAAACTGCCAAATCGGTTTGCAGTCTGTAATATCTATTTGATTCACTAGATGAGTTGCTAAATTGAATGAGGCTTAGCCGTCAAAGGGCCCTAGCTGCGCTCCCGCCATACTGGCGAAATAACGTGGCATTGATTCAAATTAAATTTATCAACTCCTAGAATATACTTCTTGGGAATGCTCCAGAGTGAATGTACCTTCTTGCCGTTTTGCTGACTGGTATTTCTTCGAAACACACATAAGCACAAACTTCTGCGCCATCTAATGCTTTTGCCATGCTTGAACCTGTATCTCCGCCTTGAAAAAAAAAAAAAACAGGAATGAGTTACATTGTTATACCACTACCCAGCTACAACACAAAGCTCCCATGACACCGTATAGAAGATGTAGTGACAAGTCACGACGCTGAAATTCGCGCATGTGTAGACATTCGGGGACTGACCTAAATATACACACAAATCGAATGTGGGTACATTTGTACGTGTCATGCCAACCATGCTTGATCGCGCCCACAAACACGTTTCCGCGCATTATAATTATGACAGCCAATCAATACTCCCATTGAAATCCCAGTTCAAAATGGTTCCCAACTGGGGAAAATAAAAAAAGCATGCATATTTACATTGTCACCTTATTTAAAGTGAATGTCACCTTGCAATGATGACACTGTGGGTTCCGGAATGATCTAAGTAATACCGCCACAGATAGTACATCTCACTAGCCACATTATATCGCGCATAATCTCGATTATTAGAACAAACAAAATGGTACTTTCAACCCTTAAATTTCCGGGATTGACTCATGGCAAATGTTACAAAACATAAAAACAAACACACAACACTCAACAACGGAAAGTTCTTTTTTTTTTTGTTAATTTTAAATTATGTTTTCAGATTCGATAGCCGGACCGTACCGGATGTTCCATTATCATGGCATATAATTTTGACAAAGCTGAGGTCTAAAAACTCTCTCGAACGTCATGAAAAATACATTGAGGAATTTCAAAGTCTTCCCCAAGGCTGTATCAGAAATAGACGTCCCATTCAGTAATGAGAGACTGAGCGGCGCTCTTCATTTGTAAATTGTAGTGAAATAAGTGTTGTACGTGACCTTTCAAATCGGTATATTCGGCTGCGTTTCTGTTTTAATGTTTAAAACTTGAGGAAAGATTCACAAAGATAAGATGTTTGATGTTGACTGCATGCACCCTGGGATCACCCTGCAGGGTTTTGGCAAGATCAGGTGTCCATTCGCGAGACCCTATATAAACTATGCTTTGTCCTACAAAGTATCGGAGTACATGCACAATGAAACCTGGACCGAGTTTGGTGCCTTTGAAACAGAGATCCATATGCCAAACAAAAACTTAAGCCTAAATAACAGAATGACCCTTTAATCCACCCACGGGACTTGACCCCATCTGTGTACATCGCATGGGACTATTAGGTCATTGCTTATAGACCGATTTCGATGCTCGTAGCATTTGATGTGTGGCAGAAAAACAATAAGTGATGCTCACAAAAAGAGGGAAGCACAACTTCCTATACGTTAAGATTATATCATCATATCACAATCATATCCTATCATAATCATATCACACATAATTCAAATCATATCATGTCAGTTTAGGAGAGTAGAAAAATTAGTGACAATGTAAAAGTGCTTGGTGTGTTGTACCGAGTCATCCGCGTTAACGCAAAATCATCAATGAGCGAAACAATCATCTCACTTGAAGCCATTTCAACCTTGATGAATCTCAAAATATGCATCCGTTAATAGTTTGAGTTTATTTCACGCATGAATTATCAGACGATTTACAAGTAAATTAACCGTGATTTTTATTATCAAGGAAGGTAGGCACAAAATTAATTTTTTTTTGTTATTACTAGTATGCCCATGGCACTCTTTTAATGCAGCATTTTAAAGTTGGTCATTGCGCCACAATATAAATGAAAACAAATATCTGTTTTTGTTACGAAGCGTTTAAGTAGCATTTATGGACATTTCCAAAGAAAAATGGAGTGCAGTTGCTTGTGACCTTCTTTTTTAACTTCAGTTTTGTTATCAGCATCGACGAAAGTATCAGAAAATTGGGTGGACAATGAAATCTCTGAAAGCTTGCTCTTTTTGGGAGTGAGTTTGCAATGCAGTATCAGGTTATGGATCTGGTGGAATGGGGTGTATGCTATTTATTTCAGACCTAAATTGAAAACAACTTACAAGACATTCCCCACTTGTAGTTGCCTCTTTGCCAAGTCATCTTCACATACGGCACCTTCTTCCAGCTTCTCCAGACACGCCAGATAATGTTTTACCATGGCAGACTGCCACTTCTGTTCGCCTTGATAAAGCTGTAAACAGTTTAAAGAATATGAATAATTCGTTCTGGTTCAGAGTGGCGTAACCAGAATTCGTGAACGAAAGGTACTAATTAAAAGTTTCTGTACACACTAGAAGAAATACGTGGCATCAACATTTCAAGAGATCAAGAAGTTTTAATTACATTAGAAATTACAATTTCGTATGAGCTCCATGGCCATAGGCCTACCTGCATCCAGAACTTGAGGAGAGGAGTGCTGTGATCTTCATTATACATCGTGTCAAAGAGTTCCCAATCATTTACATCCATCTCAAACTCAGGCTCAGACTTCTTTGCAGCCTTGGTTTGGGTAGATGGGCCAGCCTGTAAATAGTTAAATACATTTAAAACTTCGTGCTAATCCTTTATATCATGGACACATTTACCGCTACAAAATCTTTACATTGGCGTGCGTTATTTAATTAGATAACTGATTTTGAAAACAACTTAAGAATATACAATTAATTACCTCAATCTTTGTTTCAAAGACAAAAACTTTATGGTCAGTGAGTGTCTTGAAACGCATGTGTGCTGTAAGGCCTTCACGACATATGTAACAGTTACAATCTTCACATCTGCCGACGACTCCAGATTGCTTTCCCACGTCACAGCACGTGCAAGGGAACTCACAACCGCCGCCAGTAATTTGCTGCTGTATTGCCTCTCCTTCAACAAGTTCCTTAAGGTGGAAGTTGGTAGGAAACTGGGTAACATCGCCTTCGGGTACGATGTGCTTTTTATGGCATTGTGGACAACCCATGGACGTCGAACCCGGTGGTGTTAAAGAGACGAGGCAGTCCTTGCAGAAGCTATGCAGACATGGCAACGTCTTGGGGTTCTTGAATCGCTCCAAACAAATGGAACATTGCAGAGCCTTACCCCCGCTACGTTTGACTGGGGTCCACTTTGCTGAGGGAAATGTTAAAAACATTCCGTCACATTTTTAACAAATTAAAATGGAGCCACGACGTCTTGAATGGGGGGGGGGCTGTACTTTGAGCAATTACGACAATCCTTCTAAGACCTCGTGTGCGCACGCATGGCCCATTGTATTAATTTAAATTTCATGTATTCCGGTGCATGATCGCTTAATTTCACGCTTATCCGCCGCAGAGGGTAGCTGAGCATATGACGATCCCCCCCCCCCAAAAAAATGGGTTTAAAAACTAACCTTTTGGTTCACACACAGGTCATCAATTTTGCATACAACTGACAAAATGAAGTAATGATTAGTGATAACCTACCTACTCCAACGATTTTTCCTCTATCTCCAAGTGCTCGAATCAGGCCTGGAAATTGTTTTTCCATTTCCGCATCGTCTTGACATCGGAAGCACATTTTATTTCCCATCAGCCGGCCCAACCAATCGGAAGGCTTGATACGATCCTCCATCAGCAAGGGGATAATTGTCTTGTTTAGTTTATCAGCATATTCAGCTTCTGCAAAGAATAATGGTAATTTGCTTTATTGCTATTGGCCTGGAAGGATTTGTTTGGTCTGGTAGTGTGGTGCGGGTGGTGACGGTAGTGTGGTATGGGTGGTGACGGTAGTGGCAGTACTAGTGGTGTTGGTATGGCAGTTGTAGTACTATTGGTGTGGATGATGGGGGTACTGGTGATGGTGTTGGTAGCGTTGGTGGTAATGGTGGTGGTGTGGTGATGGGGTTGGTAGTGTTGTTGTTAACTATTTGGTTGTTTGTTTGTTTTGTCTGTTTGTGCTAATGATTTGGCTTAAGCTATATTTCAAGATATGTGCTATTTCTAATGCTCGAGGCGGAGAGGTGTTTACCGCTATTGGTTTGCTTGCCGATTCTATAGGACATAAACCACGCGCACGCCAAAATTGCAAGATAACTGCAAATAAATTGCAAGTACGTTGACTTTTAAGGTGTAGTATCCTGCAATAAAAACCATGAATCGGCGAAATATCTGTTCAGCAAGCCTATTGGAGCAGGTCACCAGAACGACTTGGGAATTTCGATCTCATATGTCGATTGCTTCTTTCAGTCGATGGCGGCCAAGAAATCCCAAATTTAGCCTTTGTCATTGGTTCAACACGTAAACCCTAAATCTTGACAAAAAGTGCTGAATTTTTTAGATGATATCGAGCAATATTTTCTTATTCCAGCTGAAGAATCAACTCTGTGTTACGGTCTGTTTTTTTAAATATTTATTTATGAATAACGGACTAGGACGAACACGTAATGGTCCATGGTAAAACTCATGACCGGCTCACATCAAACTGCCCAAATCGGTTTGCAGTCTGTAATATCTATTTTGATTCACTAGATGAGTTGCTAAATTGAATGAGGCTTAGCCATCAAATGGCCCTAGCTGCGCACCCCGCCTACTGGCAAAATAACGTGGCATTTGATTCAAATTACATTGATCAACTCCTAGAATATACTTCTTGGGAATGCTCCAGAGTGAATGTACCTTTCTTGCAGTTTTTGCTGCCTGAGTATTTCTTCGAAACACACATAAGCACAACTTCTGCACCTTCTACTGCTTTTGCCATGCTTGAACCTGTATCTCCGCCTTGAAAAAAAAACAGGAATGGCGTTAACATGGTTATACCACTACCTGTCAAATCGGTATATTCCTCTGCGTTTTCTGTTTAAGTTTAAAACTGAGGAGTCACAAAGATAAGATTTTTGAGGTTGACTGCATCACCCTGAGGATCACCTGGCCTGCAGGGTTTTGCAAGATCAGTCCGTTCGCGAGACCCTATAATAACTCATGCTTTTGTCCTACATGATAACATCGGAGTACGTACATCACATGTGAACTTTGGACCAGTGGTTCTTCTGACCGAGTTTTGCTGCCTTTGAACAGAGACCCATATTACAAACAAAAACTTTTAGCCAAAATAATCACCCTTTAATCCACCCACGGGACCTTTGACCCCAATCTGTGTACATCGCATATGGGGGCTTTGGGTCAGTGCTTATGACCAATTTCGATACTCGTAACATTTGATTTGTGGCAGAAAAACGAATTGGTCTAAAACTGTAGCGAAAATGACAATGTCCCTTTAATCCATCCACATGACCTTTGACCCCAATCTATGCACATCTCATATGGGCTTTGGGTCAGTGCTTATACTGACCAAGTTTGGTGCCCGTAGTATTTGATTTGTGGTAGAAAAACAAATTGATCTAACTGTAGCGAAAATGACAGAATGACCCTTTGACCCTTTAATCCACCCACATAACATTTGATCCTAAACTGTGCACGCCTTGGATCAGTACTTATACTTACCAGGTTTGTTGCACGTAGCATTGATTTGTGCCAGAAATACGAATGAGAGATTTTCAAAGAAGTCCCTTTAATCGCCCCACATGACTTCTCACCCCAACCCCAATCGGAGTACAGCACATATGAACCTTGGTTGCAGTGGTTCTTCTATCAAGTTTGGCTGCAATTGGTCCAAGCTTTAGGGCAGGAGACAACAAATTCCAAAACTTTAACCAAAATGACCAGCCCACCAACAAATACAAATGAAGAGCGCCGCTCATTACTGAATGGTGACGTCATATTTGTGATACAGCTTGGGAAGATTTCGGAAATTCTGCACTGTGTGTTCATGACGTTCGAGAGACTTCTTAGACATCAGGTGGGCAAAATTATACGCGCAATGATAATGGGAAAATCCGGGATGGTCTCGGCTATTGGAAGCTGAAAACAAAATTCAAATTAGACTTTCCATTGTTGAATGTTGGTGTTGTTTTTGTGTTAGTAACGTTGCGCCATGAGTCAATCCCAGAAATTGGGGGTTGAAAAGTACTCCTAAATAATCGTAGATTATGCGCGATATAATGTGACTAGTGAGATGTACTATTTGTGTCGGTCACTTTGGTCAATTCTGAACACACTGTCTCATCTATGCGGGGTGACATTTACGTCTACTACGTTGACATTGCAAATATGCATGGCTATTTTTCGGCAGTGGAACCAAGTTTGAATTGGGGAATACAATGGGAGTATTGATTGCTGTCATAATTATATGCGCAGAACTGTGTTTTGACTCAGAAGTGTCAGTTTCGGCGCGGTAATGGTTTGCATGACACGTTCGTTCGTTCGTTCGTGCAAGTCCAAAATCACAGTGGAAGATCCGTCTTTAGCCAGCTGATAGTTTCATCATCCAGGTTGATCAGGCCTGGGATTCCTCTTGGGGACTTGTAGACCTCACAGAAAAAAAAAAAAAAAAAAAATGACCTTTGACCCCAATCTATGCACATCTCATATGGGCTTTGGGTCAGTGCTTATACTGACCAAGTTTGGTGCCCGTAGTATTTGATTTGTGGTAGAAAAACGAATGAGAGATTTTCAAAGAAGTCCCTTTAATCGGCCCACATGACTTCTCACCCCAACCCCAATCGGAGTACAGCACATATGAACCTTGGTTGCAGTGGTTCTTCTATCAAGTTTGGCTGCAATTGGTCCAAGCTTTAGGGCAGGAGACAACAAATTCCAAAACTTTAACCAAAATGACCAGACCACCAACAAATACAAATGAAGAGCGCCGCTCATTACTGAATGGTGACGTCATATTTGTGATACAGCTTGGGAAATTCTGCACTGTGTGTTCATGACGTTCGAGAGACTTCTTAGACCTCAGGTGGGCAAAATTATACGCGCAATGATAATGGGAAAATCCGGGATGGTCTCGGCTATTGGAAGCTGAAAACAGAATTCAAATCAGACTTTCCATTGTTGAATGTTGGTGTTGTTTTTGTGTTAGTAACGTTGCGCCATGAGTCAATCCCAGAAATTGGGGGTTGAAAAGTACTCCTAAATAATCGTAGATTATGCGCGATATAATGTGACTAGTGAGATGTACTATTTGTGTCGGTCACTTTGGTCAATTCTGAACACACTGTCTCATCTATGCGGGGTGACATTTACGTCTACTACGTTGACATTGCAAATATGCATGGCTATTTTTCGGCAGTGGAACCAAGTTTGAATTGGGAAATACAATGGGAGTATTGATTGCTGTCATAATTATATGCACAGAACTGTGTTTTGACTCAGAAGTGTCAGTTGCGGCGCGGTAATGGTTTGCATGACACGTACAATGTACACACAAAGATTTACTGCATTCGGTTGTGTGTATAATGCGACGCGGTTCATTCAAACTTAGGTCAGTCAGCCGTGGCTTGATCGAGCGCTATAAATAGCCGAGAGTCTTCTGCAATCTGGTTATTTGTATAAATAGGAATGTATTACACAAGCGCGAAGTGCCGTCGGTGACTAGAATCGATTGACGCATACATTAAAACCTTATACAGCTTCAATGGAGTAGGTTTGTTCGTGCAAACATGCATACAAACATACTACATACATACACATAACGTGATTTCTAGACTTGTTCTGAGCAAGCACAGGGCTAGACAAAAATGGCTGATATGCGATTTCCAAAGCAGAACACCAGTTGTTGGATATAAGCCAATTAACATGATTGAGCATATCAATCGCACTAAAGCGGATTGGAATTGTTACTGTTATTGTGCCAGATCATTTATGTCCTGGTCAATCATCTATTGTTACTAAAACTTGAATTACCTGAACCGACGGAACAACTAATGGATGAGCGTAGACACGTACATATGGTGCAATTTCCCGGCTATTTCATATTGGAAGGAAGATTTCAGCAGATAATTATTCTAATTACAAAATTCCTTCTTTTGCGACACCTAGAGAGTTTTGATCTCTATCATCCACAGGTACTGTTTACTGGTCAATTACCAATGCAACTGTGCAAAAATCTCAAAATATCCGGGAAAAAAAGGGGTGTTATTGCTTTAAGGGTTGTATCCAAATAATATGTGAAAACGTTATTTCAATGAGTCTGAATAAATTGTCTACGTCAGATGTCTTTTAATTGTAATTGTAAGTAATTTTACAAAAGATGGAATATATTACCCATGCTGTTGATATCCATCCAAACGTTATATCCCTCTTCTTTCAATTTATCCCGAAGTTGTATAATTCTCTTTTGAGAATCCCAATGGTAGCTGATCATGATGTGTTTCCGAGCTGTAATAAAATACATTTCGGAAATAAAGTTAAATTCTGTGGAAAATACACATAAAGGAAAAAAATGATAGGTTTAACCGTCGCAGATGAGAACCACATGCATTCGTTACCGCGTGTTTTCTAGTGTATTAATTTGTCAAGACTTATTCACAATCAGAAGCTATAAGAATATGCAAAAGCTTCCCAGTAAAGGGAAATAACGCTATGGGCAAATCAGGGGTATTAATCATAATCATAATCATTTATTTTCCATCATAAAAAACATACAAAAGTAGCAAAAAATACAGCAAAAGGATGGAGGAGGTGCAACTAAAAGCAAAATGCCTGATAAGCGATGCACCCCCCGATTAAAAATACATGTCAAATACAAAGACACACAAACATTGACACACACAACGCAAAAACAAGAACACGCCCAAGAATGTCGTAAGCATGCAAACACATTATGTACATAAATAATAAATCGAATAAATCGATTAGGGCACCAGCCGTAAACAAAAAACCAAAGATACAGGTACAAATTATACAGAAACTTTACAAAGTAAGTAGCAAATATTAAAGATTGTTTTTAAAGTGTTCGAATGAATTTGCAGATTTAAGACTGTTTGGCAAGTTATTCCATACTTTTGGACCTACAGTCAAGGCTGTTTAACCACCTTGCAAAGGTATTCTGAAATGATCTCGATTTCGAGTATTGTAATTATGATTGTTTCCATGGATTGTAAAAAAAAAACATCAAAAGAACGTGGTAGCAAGACATGTTTATATTTAAACATAAATATAGCTACTTCTTTTGTAAACATGTTAAATATATTAAGCATAATTTATTATATTTTTCAAACAAAAGTTTCGTTGGACATAAATATGGACTATTTGAAATTATTCTTAGGGCACGTTTCTGCAGACGAAAAATTTTATTCATATACTTTTTATTGGCATTTCCCTATAGTAGCAGCCCATAATTTAAATTTGGTAACACTAATGTACAGTATAGTTGGTACATTGCATTTTGGGGTAAAAACATTTTAACTTTGTTGAGAACTCCAATATTTCTAGAACATGATTTACAAACATTTTCAATATGTTTCCTCCATGTCAAATTTTCGTCAATCATAATTCCCAGGAATTTGGTTTCATGAACTCTATTCAACTTACAAACAGCCCCATCTAAATAAATATCATGATCATTAACATGTTCTTTGTCTGCATACGTGTGCCAATACATTAGGTTATCTCTTTGCATTTTATGACAATTTTATTTGCCCTTAAAACTAATACACACTTCCTCTATTCATGATTGACATGGTTGCACAATGAGAATATTTTGGGAGTACAAACATGGTAGTTGTCAATCTGGCAAAATAAAATTTTTTGGCACAGTTAGATGTATGGCAGATATCATTCATATAAAGGCTAAACGTTAAGGGTCCCAAAATAGACACTTGTGGGACACCACAGCTAACATTCTCGAAGGTGATTTCACGAATTATATAGCAACAAACTGGTTGCGATTTGATAAAATATTTTCTGAACCATCATATTAAGAGACCCCTCTAAAACCACAATGATACAATTTGTGTAACAATATACCGTGGTCAATCGTATCGAACGCTTTTTTGTTGATAATCCATGAATATACCTATGGTACTCCTCTCCTTCATCGATAGCTTTACTTATATCATTAATATAACAAGCACAGCCATATCTGTGAATGGGTACTCGCGAAAACCATATTGTGTTTTGTAAAGTATATCATTTTTACTCAGAAAATCAGACGAGCGCTTGTAAACTATGCCGTTCGAGAATTTTAAAAGACTGGTAAAAACAGACACGGACGGGGTAATTTCCAATACATCAGGGCTTTCTTTTTGTAATCGATACAACTTTGGCATTTGGAAATCATTGGGTACAATCCCACTTGATAAATAACCAATTAAATTTAACGATAACGGTATGCTACTTATTAGCAACTTGTTTAATTAAATCAGAGTTAATGCCGTCATGACCCGCACTTTTTCTACTACCTACTACCACTACCTACTTTTTTTAATGATCTTTTTTAATATTTCACATCTTGCACTGTAGGCCGAAAAAAACTGGTGTTGCTCGTTCGTCGTGCGTGCAAATCCAAAATCACAGTGGAAGATCCTTCTTTAATTAAACCAGCGATATTTTCATCATCCAGGTTGATCATGCCTGAAATTTGCCCTTGGGGACTTGTAACCTCACAGTCATCTAGATGTGGCTAATGGTTTGTGGCTCTCCCCAATCGCAGTTTGGTGATGGTTCTTGTGAAGGAAGTTCTTTGTACGACCTAACCCAGTTCTGAAGTTCCTGTTTGAGGTTGACCCATCGCTTTCCTATCAAGGGTCACAGCCTTTGGGCTTGCTAGATGGGGTGTCCACAAACTGTTTAAGGTCCAAAGTGAGAGGTTGACCATTGCTCATACCACATGTCATGATCCAGGATGATCGATAATGAGGATACTGTGACGGCAGTGTAATGGATTGGGTGCAAAGTGATTCCGTGGATTCTCTGATCCCAAAGCAGGTGTTGGTGGGGGGATAGGCTACCAGGTCATCAAATTTCTTGCGAGCTTGATCAGTATGAAGGTTTCTCCGAAGGTTTGCAGGAGTTATGCTAGACAGAATTGGAAGGTACCCCACAGGCGTCGCAAAAGGCAAGGCCACTAAACAAGTTCATTGCATATTCAGAACGACCATCAATCTGTGTGAATGTACACTGTGACTCAATACTGGTGCAGCGTATTCAGCAGTGGAGTATGCCAAGGCAACAGTTGATTGTATGTAAGGTGTCAAAGATGGCACCCCATCCAGTCCTGCGAGGCCTTCTGAGGAGTTTAACACGAGACTGCGTCTTGGAAGAGACTGCTGGTCTGGTGTTGATTGAAAGTAAGGCTGTGGTCCATTGTGCCGCCAAGAGGTACTTCGGTGTTGGGTCATTTGACAGTTTTTCTCCATCTCGAGTGGGATGTGAAGGTCCTTTTGCGCATCGATGCAAGGTGGGGGAAACAGAGCTGAACGGTCATTGCGGGTTTGCGAGTTTTCAAGTGCCATCGGTGGAGAATGGATTACAGTGATTAGGTCTTTCTGCAACACTGTTTCTAAAGACCCAAAGGAATCAGCAGCTATTCCAAGTGCCGTGCGTCTGCGTAGGAGTACTGCGAACAATCTCCTTTGGCGTATCTGAGACTTAGAGGTTGGAATGAGGACTGGGTGCCAGGACAGAACCTTGTGGCACACCATGCCGAAGTTTGCGTTTTCTACTGCGTTGCCCATTTGATGTCTCCAGACGAAAGATATGTCTTGGATGAGCAGCATAAGAACTGAAAGCATGACATCAGGGAAGGCTTTAAGTAGCTTGAGGTAGAGACCTCGAGGCCAGACTGGTGTTGCTATTGTTCTTGTAAAAAGAAGAGAAGTCTTTGCTGTATGCTTAAAAGTAGATGCAAGAGACCGGCCCTATATTACGCAAAAGTATTTGAGTAAAACGCATGAAATTTTGTTTTGGACATGTAGAAATTGTGTTTCCCGATACAAACTTTTCATCTATAGTATAGTAGGATTTTTTATCCTGTCAGTCATTACCACGGTTTTGGGGCGTGTCGATGATGCCATTCGTTCTGAGGTATGATTTGCCCATCAAGTCCCATAGAAATTGCAATTGGACGACCAGGCCCTGTTTCATAAAGTTAAGTGGATTTCAGAAGAGGATGCTTCTTAGTTCATCTGAAAATAACATCACACTAATGGACAAAGTAAAGAGATGTATCAAGGAAGGACTAAGGAAACGACACAACACACACACATACACCACACACCAAAGTGAGTACCTTGTCCGTCTATAGTGCATACACCTGGTCCAAAAATGAGTCAAAGTGACTCATTTGAGGAAAAGTGTTTACACCTATACGGACAATTGACTCACTTTACGCAAGGGGACTCACTTTTTTTCTGTGTGTGAAGGATTGACCTGAATATTTGGCAGATTTGTTCCAACCTGTTCAACTTAAGCAAAAAATGACGAAAGGTGGTTTTATACATTCAAATGCTATAAAGTAATTGATCCCTGGTTTCTTGTACTTTTAAGACCGGCTGTATTAAGAATCGCAGTGTTGAAGGTAGGACGTTCTAGAGAGTCACAAAGATGCAAGGAGGTATTTATTGATCCGTCATGTGCGATGATGTTGTGCCAGTAGGTTTGACGAACTCAATGGGCCATACCTAATTGCATCCTTGAGGACTTTTATATGATGAAACGTCTACTTGAACCTGCGATGCGATATAAAGCCTGTCTTCCAAAGTACAAACGTCTACGTGTCCAAAGCCGGTGTGCAGGAGATGTAGTCCTCGGACTCACAGTGCGCTACAAATGGTGAACCATAAGGCAATCATTCAAGGGACTATCGCAACATAGTGGCACGCTTTTTTTCCGTTGTCGTCTGTGGAGCACGGGTGGAGCACGGACTACGAATCCTGCCGGACCAGTATCTCCTTTTATCCGTCGTTTATAAAACAGAGAAGATGAGAAGAAGGAGGCGGTTCGACTGCTACTTCAAAAGATAAAATGTTTCAACCGCAGTATCATGTTAAATCGGCTTAAATCTAATCTATGGACAAAGACTTACGCTACTTGCTAGAGAACATACATTCACCTAGGCATACACCCGTCATTAAATTCCAGAAACCATTTCCAATCACCCAGTTTTCAATTGGTATTTGCACGGGTCTATACACTATGGTGGTGAACCAGAACAGCGAAATGTACTCGCCTGCATCAGTTATATAAACAACTTTGACCCAAAATTTTCAAAGATTTGGCAACTCTGGACACTTTCTGACACAAAAAACGGTATGGTTAAGATGTAGTGTATTGTATTGTATTGAATTGTATTATATCTAATCATATCATCAATATATTTCACAGGAAAAGTAAACCGGGACCATTGGTTAAATTAGGTTAAAATAATAAACAGCTTTTATAGGATCCCAAAAACTTGAAATCAAGGTTAGCTACAGAAAAGGGGTGCGATTTTGCTGTTTCTTCGGTTAAAAAGGCACTGATTTCCTCAATTATATCGCCAACGATTAAAATAAATTAACAATCCGTCAGAACAACCGCGCGCGGAGTTCATTGCCAAACAGGATTTTAGCTGGAAAATTATAGCGATTAGTGGGAGCGTGTACAATACTTCATGTTGTAAACTTTCCCGAACGGCCAAGATTGAGGCGGTTGAACACATTACTTCAAAGGTCCATTCGAGTGGCCCTTGAAGTTTTTTAACAATGAGTGATGAATGAAAGTAATCTTGGGTAATCGGATTGCCAAAATCGAGCCATCTCTTCTTTCTCATCTCTCTGGTTTAGTTTTACAAATCAAACCTTGCCTCACTTTTGTTATCAGCCGCGATGCTAAAATATAGGATATGCTAAAAACAAGCTATATTTATAACCACGCATACGCAACTAATTTATTGGCTTATTTAATATACTTTGTGTGGAATGTGGAGGCATATAGGTAAGTTGATACAATCATGTCGCGATTTCAAGAAAGCCATGCCAAGAGTGCCAGGACTTGAATCGAAACCATTTTAATCGTTAAACATACCTTCAGAGCGGGCTTCAGGGTCTGTGCCATTATTGTGTGTGGCTTACTCGATGGCTTCTCAAATAATAACTTTTCTGTATTGAAAATAAAAAAACCTGCGTCAACGTGATGAAGGACTGAAGGACACGCTCTAAAATTCGTTACTCAACAATATACAGAAGTCTACCTAATACCAGGTAATAACGTGCTTGTAAACCCCCGGGGTAAACCCTCGGGATGTAGAACTACCCTCAGATCCACGTAATTCCGGGTAATTCTTTGGTAATGGCTTGAGGTTGTGTCAGGATTTATCAGCTGAGTAGGCCGTTATGCTCCTACAGGTTCATTTCCCCTAACCGAACTGTGGTGAGGTTGGCAGGGGTGATTGATTGTATATTGGTATAAGAAGTGATGTGCTAAGCTTGTACTATGATTCTGGGTTAATGCGACTCGTGTAAAGATCTCATTTAACGATGCCCGGTTCGAAATGATCAAATCGTGGGCTGCTCCATGGCATTATTTTACTTCTTATCATTAAGCTATACGAAATAATGCTTGAATTATAATAGAGCAGCTATGGTGTGAAGCATCTTCATTGATTTTCACATTGGTAACGCTTTCCTCTACTCCTCTCCGGCTAATGGAACGGCTTTGTTACATAAGCCGTTCAGAAAAAAAGATTATGGGGCGCGGAGGAAAAAGCGGAGTACAGACTTTTTTCTGATTGACAGATTTTAGTTATTAGGACCTAGCTTAGCCAATGATTCTGGGGGGTGTGCCAATTTCGTAAGTGCATTTCTAGAAAATCCCAATGGCTGCCACAACTATAAAATTCCTTAAAATGGTCATACTTTTGATGCTCTATATCCAGGTTTTCAATCACGATAAATCTATTGAACCGGGTCATTAATGTAATTTGATCATAGCATTACCATCGAATCCAATATGGCGTCCAAAAATCCAATGTAGCCGGAAAATAAGTAAAGTGACCCATAATCATCCAAGGTGTTGTGATAGAGACATATGTTTGGGCTGTTTACCAAGTAGAAACTTATATCTAACATTTCTGGTAGTTAACATGCTTACAAATCAAAATGACATACAATATGGCTGCCTTTTAAATGTTTAAAACTTACAAATTGTCATATACTGGTGATATATCGGCCGTCTCTTGAATTTTAAGTATGATTGTCAACATAAAAAATACCAATATTAGTTTGCAAATTCTCAAAGACATATATCTCCATTTTTACTTTAACCCTTTAACCTTGATTTTTGGATGTTACGCTACATAAATGCAGAACTTATATTATTAAGGTATTGGTTTTAAGAAGTTAAAAAGGATGTATATTGGTTACCATTATAACATTTTTGTATGTTACGAACAAAATGCCGGATAAGCGATGTTTAAGGTTTAATTACTCATCTTATATATACTTTAGACCTTTATAATAATAATTGGGTGATACAACTACCTAATCCTCCAGATATAGATCGGATTTAAAATCTCGTTAAACGGCGCTATATGCGGGCCCACTTAAAGTTGAGACGTTCATAGCACGACCTGTCATCTAAGGATTTTTAATGATCAAATACCTCGAATCTTCTACGTCTACATCCATAAGGTCATCGATATAGACGTTGCATCATGCCTCTCGACTTGCTAAACGAGACACTGGCACATTGAAAAAAATTCAAAATTGATATTTTTGCCCCTATGGTTGTGAAGTTTTATGAACATTAGCCCTCACCTGAAATTATAGGCGCCCAAATCAGCGCCGCTATGGGTAAAACCACAAACGATTTTATAGTAATGTATCCGGCGCATTAATTCTGCAGACGCCGCGGAAACGGCGTGTAACACAAGAAAACACACGACAGAGTTGATCTCACGGCGTGCCCCTTGTTTGACAGGTCTGTGACCATTGTTTTTTAATATCAATGAACACCTATAAATGTAATGACACCTTTGTTGATTATTAAAGTTACGGCCAAACTTAAAAGTTAGCCTAAAAAGTTAATTGGATGCCTTTTAGCATCTTATTAATGTCCCTACTTGTTGTGGGGTTAATGTTTTATTTTTTTATGTGTTAAATATATCTATTCTTCCAAGGACCTAGACTATCATTTGCGAGCAAAATTGGAAAAAAATAGATTTTCTGAAAAAGTGCAGTGCCGTTTTAAGTACAGAATACTTGACGCGTCCGGATGTGTTGAAATGCGTTCTACGAGGTGGTTAAAGAACCTGGCAGAGCGTGTTCAATTGTAACAGATTCTTAGAACACCTACAGAAAATTTATTTTTGTGTTCTGGATGTTCTAATAAATAGGTCTACGGAAAGAGTTAAGATCACTTGAATGGTTCCGGCACAGATGAACTTAAATCTATACGATAGAAAAGTGCTGTACTCCATTTCCACCCTCGAGGCTGTGTGCACATATTCCACGTGACTATAACTGGAAAGGGTCTGTTAAGGAAAAACCTACTCTAGCAGCATTGAGGTTGGGCGGATTGGGAACAGTTCAAGGTTTCACCCTATTCGTATTCGAAACTGGCTGTCATCATAAGGAACAGTTGTGACTGTCTGTACACGGGATGGAACAACGGCTTAACGTCCCCTCCGAAGCATAGGATGTTTTCACGATCCATTGGTTCAATTCCAAGTAAACCATGGAAGAGAGCGGTATTCTGTTTTTGAATCAATAGCTGGTATACAGATCGAATTCAGAACTGCGCCGTATAAAATCCAAACAAAGTGTCCCCACGGGGGTTTGAACCTGGGATTTGTTGTAAAGATGCGCCACAGGCAAGCACCCAACCACTAGACACGCTCTCCCACAAAGCGAGGTCCACGGTAATGGGAGAGAGAAAGCTAAGCGACTGACACAAAATTACACATAATCTACAACCCATGACGTGAACCTCCGAATCGCCAGGAAAATAGTCCAGGGACTAGCGGTCTACAAAGAGAGAGAGAGGAGAGAACCCTCAAGCGGCCTCATTTCACGAAGAAAAAAAACATCTGAAACAGTGTCGTTCGTTAGGTGCCCGACACCGAAAAAAAAAATAATCCAAAAGAAACATATTGCCCGAGTTATCGCCGATTGAAAACTTGTATCACTTTTTCACGTAATCCATGGATGTTACTGTTTTAGAAATTGTCTTTAGGGACAATACAAATTCTCCCAAGCACATTTGTATGTTTTGGTTGCTTTTGTTTTGTGACAAATGTCACTCTGATATTGAAAAACGGCTAGTTCAATTATTAAAAAATTCCAAGATCTATTGAAAAGGTAGTTTTAATTATTAGAAATTTCCAAGATCTTACTCATTCTTCTTTACCTCGACTGCTATGCCCTCCACTTGCTGCCTCTAAGACCATCATGCTGGCTTGCGCTCTCTTTTCAATTTCAATAATCGACTTGACGAACCATTCCCAGATTGCCGAGATTCCCAGATTTCATGCCGCTAGACTTCGGCCTATCTATGGGAACATTAAAGAGGGAGTGGTGCAGGAGGACCACCAGCAAAAACTTGCCCAGAACTTTCGAACAGAAAACCGCAGCATTTGCAAGCATCCGACGGACAAGAATGGTTCCGCAAGTCGATTTTTGAAATGCATACGTGTTATCGGCAGCCAAGTGCGAGGGCAGCGCAGCGCCGTCAGTAAAGGAAGAATGAGGTAAAATCATTGGAATTTATGATAAGTGCAACTAACCTTTTCAATTATCAGAACTGACTTTCGTCCGCCGCGTCACATAGTGACGTATTACGACAGTGGGACAGTGTGGAGAAATGGCATGTACGGTTGTTTGGGAGTTTTATACTTTGACATTTTCACCAATTTGTACACCGCCAAAGAGTCTTAATTAGTAAAAATATTAATAACTAATTAGGACGCGATTTAACAAAAAAGGTGAATTGTCCGCATCACATATCGACGTATTTTCCGAAAATCTATGCTGCGCAGGCCTTAGCATCGTTCTGGCATTTTGAGGTATTCGCCGCGTCACATAGAGACGTAGATTTGTAGGACGCCTATTTTGCAAGTTACGGTTTAGAATTGGTATGTCGTTCGGTTCCATAGTGACGATTGCGCAAACGCGTCACATAACGACGTATTGCGCGTGATTTGTGATTTACACGATGAAATTCCTTTTTGTCGTTTTCACATTAGTGCACGTATTATTTTTACATCATCTTTTGATATTCTAAATAAATTGGAAAGCTGATTACTAGTAGTTAAATTATATTTGAAATTTACTATTTTTTTTTTTTTTTTTTTTTTTTTTTTAAAATTGTGAATTATACTGTTTAATTAACAATATGGGCAAAATTAAACTCGCAAAATCTTCAAAGACGGTTTTTCTCGAAATGCATAATTTTGCAAATCGTCAGTATGTGACGCGGCCGACGATTTGTCGGGAAAATAAAGAACCCATCAACAAAAAAGGATCTGCTTGGTTAATATGTATGTCTAAAGACAACTAAAAACAGTAACAATTCGTGGATTAAAATGACAAAAAAAAAAAAGCTGTTACGATTTTTACAAGGGGCTATAGCTCCAGCCAAATTATGTTTCCTTTGGAAAGTTTTTTCGGCGTCGGAAATCTAACGAATGAACTTTTCAGATGCGTGCGTATTATTGTTAGTGTTACTTTCTTTCTTCCAAATAGAGGCGCTTTGGGGGTTCTCTTTTTTTAGACAACCGGTATGTGGTGGATTTAGGCAGAGTAGCTGTTACTGAATACTTTAATAATGTTATTTCAAAAAAGCAAATCCTAGTAGTACCTAGGGAAGGTGGGCCGTGCAAGAATTCGTCTATTTTTTAGTTGTTTGTTTGGGTGGAGGTGTATGTGTGTATCAAAAATTCCACTAGTGCGATTGATTGGGGTTTGTGACTCAAATTATATATTTGTGTTGGTCTTTATTTTTTGGTTGATCTTGCTACTTTAAAGACTCCACTCCAAGTAGTTGAGCACCATTACAGTAAATTTTAAATTGCGATTTTTGCCAAAACTGCATACGGCTTGACGTCCAATTATCATATTATCCTTTGTTAATAGGCAGGCTGTTAGGAAAATTTGTGGTTTAATAAAAAAGATAACTAAGTGGATGTTTGATTTGAGTCCATTTGATCTTTTTCCTCGGTATTTGCATCTCGGTTATATGGAATGCTGAGGAATAATCATTTTTTATATTATACATATTATGAAAAATGTTGGTCACCATAATGGACGCTAGTAAGGGCAAAGCCTTATACGTTCAAACCCTTTTGTAGAACAGAACATTATGGATTTGATGATTGATTGCCATTCATAGATTTTGATGTGGATGATAGGAGGGTAAAACATCTGTGAAGACCAGATATGGGGATCGATGGTCAAGGCCAGCTGGTATAATTGTGTCTATTGACACGATGATCGTGTCAATAACGTCGCCCGAAATGGCTATTGACACGATCATCGGTTGTGAGAAAGTGAATGGCTATGGAGCCGATAGGCGTACTGTGAGGTGTGCTTATATGAGATTTTGGACCGAACTCCAGGACCATATGTTTCAGGACCATATGGTCCTGGAGCATAAATAATCTGGAAAAATATGTCAAATATGGTCCAGGACAACATTTGCCATATGGTCTTGGAGCATAAATAAAAAGGAGCATATTTGAAAATGCTCCTGAAGCATATTTGAATACACAAATGGTCCAGGCCTGAGCATGGCAAATATGCTCCTGGAGCACTGGAGAAATATTATAAATCAATGACTGCTCCAGGACAATATTTGCCATATGCATGGTCATGGAGCATGTGCACTACAATTTGACATGGAATATTTCTCCAGCTGAGGTTATTGACTGTCAAATGTCTAGTGACTAGCCCTATTCTGCTGTCCAGGGTGCTAGATGAGGACTGATGTAGTCCGGGTTCCTCTGAACTAGATACTCCACATGTTCTATATTGGGATGGTCCGTGTTGCGCCCCTAGCCTACGAGCTAATTCATGCCCAGACCTTGATAACATTATGACAATGTCCATTGTATGCTTGCACAACCATGAACTTAGATCAAATCACAAACAGCTCTATCCCAAGCTGGACTATACAAAAAGGTAGGACATAGCCCTAATTCTCCCTATCATTAATGTAATAAGGAAGGTTTTATATTATAACGTTATATTGCATTTTTAATTGTATTTTTTAAAGTGTACATATTGAGCAGTAGACTATTTCATGGTTGTTTTTTTTGTTTTTGTGTATTAATTGATTTTAATGTTTAGTGTATATACCAGTTATATGTTTTAAGCCATATTCAATTCAGCCACTCAGCAGGCTGCGAGTGTGATTTTTTAATAAACCTGTAATGAATGAATGAATGAATGGAATGAATGACTTGATACTAAGAACTTGAAATTTCTGAAGTTTCTGACTGAAGAAAAATCTTTTGTTGAGATGGTTTAAAGATACCCGAATATCTTGGGGCAAACTTGCCCATGCACGACGCGACATTGCTTAAAGAGACAGAGATACTAATTGTAGCTAACAATGCAGTATTAGTTGCTCTCCTGTTTCCTGGCTTTTGCGACGTTGGCAGCCCCTTTACACGAGTGGGGTGCCACTCGTATGTCCAGCAGCCTGCCTTGGCGTCGAAGTCCGAGATTTGAAACTGCCTCCTACACGGCCAGACGCATCTGATTGCTGTGACACAAATAACATCCCTCTCCATTCTCAGTATCCGCTGTATCTGGCTGTTCGTTTTATTACACCTCTCTTTGGATCGTTCATTGCATTTTGCCAAGCCTGTACTTATCCTGTCTTCTTCGTTTACATGCGTACAATCAATGATGACGTAGGCCTAATAAAATCAGTACACTGCAGTACATGTCAAGGCAATATATATCTATATATATATATAAATAAATATATATATAATATATAGATATTTATTAATATATCTATATATATGATAAATATATATATATCTATATATTATATATCTATTATATATATCTATATTTCTATATATCTATCTATCTATATATATATATCCGATATTTCGAAGGAAGACTCTATAAGCTTATATATACATATATAGACATATCAGTTGCACATAATTTCAGTACGTACAGGCTCTGACAGTACGGTTTTGCTAGTTCCGATTTTCCATGTTTCCCCATTCCGGGCTCTATTCACTAGACACGGGTTATCGAGCCTCATGCCACAGCGCATCAATCGGCTTAATGTATTCCTCTGCAGGAGCTTGCAGGGAGAAGTGCATACTGTAATTTGTTACAGTGTGCAGTATGATCTAGGAGGCTTTTAGTAAGTACTTTTCGCGTAGTGTATCATGGGTAGATCTCTAATTCGCTAGTATTTATAGTGGTGAAATCAAACGGCTGAAGTATAGGAACAAGATAATAAGATCGCTGACTGACTATATATCAAGCGACAAGAAAGAATGCTACATTTTTAAAATGTCTGCGTCTGCAATGGACACCATATTTGTTCTCATTCAATGGTTTTCCCTTTATTGCTGTTAAATATTATTCCTTTATCCACTGATGCTTTACGTATAATGCACATGTACCGTTTTTACTTGTTTCTAAACTATTATCACATATTTTTATTTTAATTTTTCTTTTTTGGTTTTTTAATTTTCTCTTTAAAAGTAAAACTAACGGTAATACAGGTTCAACTTCAGCATAATCATGGTGGTAGTTATGAAACACTATATATAGAAATGTATTTACATTTTCCATGCAAGCGATTTCTCAGCTCTTCTATTATAAACGGCCGTGACCGTCTGCATTTATGGCTCTTGCAGGGGGGACAGGACACGGCTTGCTCGATTTGGGTATTTGGTATTTCCCAAACGGTAATTATATGGAATTCTTAGGTGTATTTTCTACGACAGCCTCGGTCCAGTGACATTGCAAAATAACCTCTTAAACCTTCCTTCAAAAATACGCAGTACTATCACGATAACTTTTGAAAAAAATATTGACTTCAAAATCCGCATGGTTAGTGGATAACCCTGCTGCAAAACAGTATGGCCAAATTATATGTAAGAAAAAAAAAACCATAACCACTCCCTCCATGTAAGACTAATATGACCTTATTGATTGTTTGGGGTTTTTGAAAACCAAACTTTTGTTTGAAAAAGAATGAAAGTGAGAAAAGGATATTTTTTGGCTATGAGAACCCTATTTATCATTCAACCTATGTGCTGATCAGTGTCTTGTGCAGGTGTATAGTGACATATGAATTTACCAAAAACAATTTTTATAGGACTTCATTCAAAAAATGCTTTGTTGATTTGGAAAAATGTTTACCCACATTTTGTACAATTGACCTCCTGCTTGGGGTCCTGCTGCACAGTGTTTGCTAGCAGAAGTTGTCTTAGCTCTATTACATCCAGCACGGAAATTCAGGGTTCGTTTTCAAAGCGGTATTTTTACCAAACCATTGGGTGTCTTCTCTTAAGCTTGGGTGGCTGCTCGATTAATACTTAATATTTTTAGTCACGCCTGCGTAGGCCTGCCTTTTCTGCCTGTCTCCCTGCTATTTTGTGAGTTTATGGCTATTTAATTTACACTCTCCTCATCTATTCTACTGCCTTCATTCTACTTAACAGAAGTAATGATATTGATGTACTCTGTCAACTGATTTTGGTTCTTAATTGGAATTTTGCTTGAAACTTGGCATACTTTGCATCTAGTTTGTAACTGATCATCCACTCTGAACTGGTATCAAAATTCAGCTGACTTGCACACACTGCTGAATGACTAGAAGCTGGCTGGAACTTTGGCTGAGAATGGAGACAACAAACGATTATTGACTGCATCCATTGATTCCTATCTACCATGACTATGTCATTCACCAAGGCTGCTTTATTGTTGGTCTTGGTGGGCCTACGTCTAGCTGTCTGATGTTTCCACTAGTACATGTGTTTCTTCTCTACATGTGTACAAGAACTGTGAAGTAATTGGGTTATCTTCAAACTTATACCCTGTTAAGTTCTTGAAATCAAGACTCGGCTACTATAACAATGCCTCATGTACATTTAATTATCTTATGTTACGCTGTGGCGCCATTAGCCCAAACCCAGGGCCTTTTTGCAGTACAGAGATTTCTACTAAACCAAACTATAGATACACCGGTGATGATCTTCTAAAACTTGATGATTGCTCGAAGACCCTCACCTATTTGGTCCCGTGTTGTACAGCTTGGAGTTAACAAGTCTATCCAACGTGGTACCCATGCTGGTACTATATCAAACGCCGCTCATGTGTAATCTCACTCTGCCACATGATCGCTCCCCGTCAATTGTTCAACCCACTGAAGATGACAGGAATACAACTCCTAAGGTCTCCCATAATCTCAAGATCGCTGTCTGGAACGCACAATCAGTCTGGAACAAGACAGGTTTCCTGGCTCTGGATCCTGGGCTCTGGATATACTGACAGATATATTATTTTTATTACTGAAACATGGTTGTATGAACAGAGTTCTGCTATAATCGGTGAACTTACTCCACCAGGTTACTCTTTTCTGAACTTCCCACGTTCTAACCGGGGTGGTGAAATTGGAGTCCTTTTCAAATCCCATCTGAAACTAAGATATATACCTTCTCATGAAACAAGCACTTTTGAACACGCTATTATAACAAATTCTTCATATACATTTAATGTGGTAGTCATCTACCGTCCTGATCCCTCTGGTGTTCATATACCCCCTTTCATCTCTGAATTTGATGCTTTCCTGAGCATTATTGATCTGATGAATGGTAAAACCGTGCTGCTCACAGATTTCAACATTCACTGTGACATACCATCAAAGTCGGAAACAGTTCAAACTAGAGTTCTCTCGTCCATGGGATATCGGCAAATTGTTGATGTGCCAACTCATAGATGTCTTCATACCCTTGACCTCCTTATCATTAAGGAAGATAATAACTTAATTAGTAATTGCTCAATTTGACTGGAGCAACTGCATCTAAGACTTTTACAACATCTCACTGTTTTAGGAACATTGACCACCTAGCCTTGCTTTACCCATTGATAAAGTCCTTACACAAGATCATATGATGGTCGACGATCTTGTCGAGGGTTACAATAATGTCTGTAAAATTGTTCTTGATGCTCATGCTCCAATTAAGACAAATGTTCGGTCAGTTCGGTTAAAACCAAAATGGTACAATGCAATGATGTCGTGGTTGAAGCACGTCGTGATAGAGAAAGTCAAAAACTGATCTTAATTATCAAAAGTACATTGATTCAAAGAGGGCTGCTGCTGCAGATATTATTGCTTTGGAAAAATCAAATTATTATGCAAACAAGTTTGATCAATGTAACTATAAGGAAATGCACAGAACTATTAATGAACTTCTTAATGTCAATACAAAAAATCTTCCTGACTGTGATTCACTAACTGTTCTTGCTAATGATATATGTACTTATTTTATAGGTAAAGTTCACAAAATCAGGCATGATCTTGATAGTGCAGCCTCTAGTGCTGGTACTACTCAGTATTGTGATTACCAACCTAATTGCCAATGCAGTTTGAGCAATAGTCCATAAGCTACCATCATTGAATTTTCCGTTCGTTGCACCCAACTGGTGATTAATTTTCCCATATATCACCTTGAAGGGGATGTCCCCCTGACTAGGATGAGGTATGTTTCCGCTCAGAAAAGCTGCACGTTAGCGTGTCCTGCCCATTTCAAAATGGCCGCTATTGATTTATGTAAAACCGCCATTATAATTTCATTACAGATAAAAATTATATCCACGACTACGCGATATCAAGTTTTTAACTTCCTAAAGGGGGCTTACACATCTAGGCGTCCAAGATGGCCGCCGCAAAGAGGCATATTTTACTAAATGAACTTAAAATGGCAAATTGTTGAAATAAGAACCTGTGTGATGTTTCGGGAGCTCCAAAAAGAATTTATGGCATTTATATTTTACGTACAGGCTTGTTTTTAAAGATGGCGGTGATTATATTCGCTCTAGAGTACGTAAATTAGAAAGAAAAGCAGCCCTAACCATCTTTTCGATGTTATTAAACAACACTTTCTAATAATGCCCCTAAATCATTTCCAAGATGTAAAAAATATTAAAGTATCCATATTGGATACTTGAATGTTTAAACCCACTTTAGGAAGGTAAAACTTCAATTCGTTTAGTCCTAGACAAAGTTCTTATCTATAACGAAAATACAATAGCAGTTTGTCATAAAACAATGGTGGCCATTTTGAAATAGGCAGTACGCGCTAATGTGCAACATTTTGGGGCGGAAACATACCTAATCCTAGTCAGGGGGACACCCCCTTTAAAGGTCCATGGACACGGCTGAGTAGACATTTCTTAATTTCTTACATTTTCGTACCTCAACAGTATTCTGATCATATCGCAACACAGATTTTTAAAAGTGAACATCGGGAAAGTGTTAAATTTCAAGGATAAATTTACCCAAACTGACAGGGCCTTCTCCTGTTTTCGCGAACGCGTATCAAGATGCTGGAGTTGGATTTGACCCCGTTTAATGACGTCAGAGTAACAAGTTGTAAACAAAGCTCACACGTGGGCTAACCGCACCGCACACTCCAGATATCTTTCCTTGTCGGTTTCTTTTTGGGAACTTGAATAAAGCTATTCTGTTCTGATTCTCCTTGTCGGTACGGTCGCCGCTGGTGCACCCGTCGACAATACAGCGCATTATTATCGTAATTTTAAGGCACCAAATCAAGCAAAATTATGCCATTATGATACAACACGTACGACGCATATCACGAGAAGTCAACTGTGTGCGTATGCAAGAAAACAAGGGCCACGTCCGTTCCACGATGACGATCATGACGCGTATCGCGTATTTGTTACTCGGACGTCACTTCTGGGTCACGCTTGCCAGCGCGATAAACACTTTCATTTTGGAATTTCCTTTGAAAGCTTGTCAAAAACACATGATATTATGCCCAATTTTTATCAAATATACGGTTTCTCATTTACTGCTTCATGCAGATTTTACATTGATACCAATACATACTATGAATGAAACCATTTTTTGGTGGTATTATAAGTATGTTTAAAGCATGTCCATGGACCTTTAAGGTGATATATTGGAAAATTAATCACCAGGTGGGTGCAACAACTCGAATTTTAAGGCCCGTACAGAAACTGGCTTATGGACTACAAGTCTAAACCTATTACTGCTGATGATTTGCGTGACATTTTAATGAAATGTCCCACTAAGAGCCGTTCTCTCGATCCAATGCCCACATGGTTAGCTAAACGGCACCTGTCTCTAATTTGCCGTTCATTGGGAAGCTTATTGAAAAGGTGGTGTCTGCACAGGTATCCAATTACATTGAAACAAATGGTCTTGCTGATCCTTACCAGTCTATCGTCCATTTCGCAGTATTGAGACCACCCTTTCATGTGTCCACAATGACATTATGAGGGCTATTGATAACCAGCATGCTGTCTTCCTGTTGATGCTTGATCTCTCAGCAGCCTTTGATACCGTGGATCACGGTATTCTTCTCGAACGACTCGCTAAGGACTTTGGTATCTCTGGTATTGTTCAAAGTTGGTTTAGATCTTACCTCACTGACAGCTCTTGTAGAGTAAATGTTAATAGTGCTGTATCTGATGTCAAACAACTCGACTATGGAGTTCCACAGGGGCCCGTCATTGGTCTACAGGCTTTTAATTATTATACTCGGCATGTTGGCAAGATTATTGAAAACCACCATCTTAATTATCATGTTTATGCCGATGACGTTCAGATATATGCTATTTTAATCCTAACATCGCTGGCGAAGCTGTTTGCGCTTTGTTCGAAATGACCCAGTGTGTTTATGATCTCCAGGCATGGATGCTGAGTAACAGACTGAAGGCTAAGCAGTCTAAAACTGAGTTTCTTGCGGTTTCATCCACCCACCATTATGAGTTCTTAAAACGTTATGCTCTACATGTGACCAAGTCATCCATAGCTTCCCTTCTATCCGGAACCTTGGTGTCATTTTTGATAGCTCCATGACCACGTGTAATCATATCACTTCTTTGTCTCGTTCTGTTCACTTTCAATTATATAACCTCAATCGTATCCGCAAAATCGTGATACTGATACTTGCCATAACATTGTCCGCACCCTGATTTTGTCTAAATTGCATTATTGCAACTCTCTTACCAATTAAGTATGCTAGCTTGTCTTATTTTAGGCAACCAAGTCGCACACATGTCTCTCCATTACTCCATTCTCAAATTCAAAGTCATTCTCATAGCCTTCAAAGCTTTTCATATCAATTTTCCTCATTATCTGTCTTCATATTTCCAGATTTACCAGTCCACTTATGCTCTCCGTTCTAGCTTTTCCAATAAATTTCTTGTTCCTCGTTCAAATAAACAATCTGGTGATCGTGCCTTGTCAATCGCTGACCCTCGCCTCTGGAAGAGTTGCCTCCTGCCATTCGTGACCTTGATAGTCTCTCGGTTTTTAAAAGCCATTTAATTCCTCATCTTTATCCTAGCCTTTAATGTTCCTTTCCTATTCCAGCGCTTTCCTACTTTGTAAAAAAGTGCTTTATAAATCTCATTATTATTTTTATTATTATTGTTGATTGAAACTGCACAATTTTTTTGCTTTATTTTGGTATGCAACACAAATTTGGGATTCCATTGCCAAATCCTTTTAACTGGCGGTATTTTTGTCTACATATAATTTGGGCATACTTTTTAGCACAGGGAAAAGCCCACCTCAATACACATTTCAATACAATTGGCCATAATGTAAAGCAATTTATTTCAATGATAGCAATTAAAACTGCCCTTGAAGCAAGTGCTAACCTAAATGTAGGCCGAATAATTAAACGGGATTCTCGTGAATGGATCTTTTCATCCCGTTTTCCAAACCAAACATTAAAAAATAACCGAAAGAAGTCATTCTTGGATTAACTACAACATTGTCAAACAGATGAGACAAAGGGAAAAGTTGTATATATAAAGCAGCCAAGAAAACCCAAATCAAAACGGCTGTGGGAGTGCTCTAAAAAGCAATAACCATGTCAACATCAACCTATATTCAATTTTACCATTCATTTTGTGGACGACGTGCTTGGCCCCAGTTTTGAGACTAATCCAAAGCGGTTCTGGTCCTTCAAAAGATCACAAAGGAAGGAAACGTTAGGAATACCAACACTTTTATCAGATGGTGAAAGTTGTACATCCGCGATAACATAAAGGCAGAAGCCTTAAATAGACAGGATTTGTCATCTCATCTATCCCAAGGGCCCTTTTTTCTGACATCGCTGATCTTGACATTGAACTGGAGGGTGTAATAAAACAGCTTATACAAATCAATATGTCAATAAAGCCGGTGGACCTGATGAAATACCAGCGAAGATGTTCCATGATTATGCAGTCCAGATAGCACCTATGCTTCATTTCATATACTGCCAGTCTGATCATGGATCGTCACATCGAATTTCTATTTTGTTGATGGGGTAAAGCATGCAACTTTCAGAACGAAAGGAACCTTCGACACGCCCCAAAACCCTTAATGACGGACAGGAATAACCAAATTCCTACTATAGAAAACTGCCTTGAAGCAAGTGCCGTCCTAAGTGTATGCCGAATATTTAAACGGGATTCTCGTGAATGGATCTTTTCATCCCGTTTTCCAAACCAAACATTAAAAAATAACCGAAAGAAGTCATTCTTGGATTAACTACAACATTGTCAAACAGATGAGACAAAGGGAAAAGTTGTATATATAAAGCAGCCAAGAACCTAAATCCAAACGGCTGTGGGAGTGCTATAAAAAGCAACGTAGCAGTGTCACCTCAACCTTACCATCATTATATGGACGACTTGCTTGCCATGCCCCCATCTTGAGACTGATCCAAAACGGTTCTGGTCCTTCAAAAGATCACAAAGGAAGGAAACGTTAGGAATACCAACACTTTTATCAGATGGTGAAAGTTGTACATCCGCGATAACATAAAGGCAGAAGCCTTAAATAGACAGGATTTGTCATCTCATCTATCCCAAGGGCCCTTTTTTCTGACATCGCTGATCTTGACATTGAACTGGAGGGTGTAATAAAACAGCTTATACAAATCAATATGTCAATAAAGCCGGTGGACCTGATGAAATACCTGCGAAGATGTTCCATGATTATGCAGTCCAGATAGCACCTATGCTTCATTTCATATACTGCCAGTCTTATAATACTGGCTGGCACCCTTCCTGCTGACTGGAGACAAGCACACGTTACAGGTATTTATATCCATTGGCAGAGAATTATCGGCCCGTCAGCTCAACATGTATTTCGTGTACACTCATGGAACATATTGTCTTGTCTCATATTCAAAGCATCTTGCCGTAGCTTTGCCATGTATGACATTATTGTCGAAAACCGACATGGATTTCCAGAAGATCGTGTGAAACAATTATTGGAAGCAATACATGACTGGGCTGAGTGCCTAAATAGATCAAAGCAAACAGATATTCTTTTGCTGAATTTTAATAAGGCCTTTGAAAAGGTCCCCCACCAGAAGCTTGCTGCCAAATTACGTCATTATGGCATCAGAGGCGTGGCAAGTTTCCTAACAGAGCAGTGTGTTACCGTTAATAATGGTTCTTGTTCGTCGTGGACCCAAGTTAGATCTGGTGTGCCACAGGGGTCGGTTTTGGGGCCGACTCTTTCATATATATTAATGACATTGCCGAAAATTGAAATCCACCGTAAAATTATTTGCAGATGATTGCCCTCTACCGGAAAATCAAGGGACCTGATGACCATGACATTCTTCAAAATGATCTCAACAAAGTTTTCAACTGATTTGAAACTACTTGGTACTCTACTCTAGGTTGGTAAACATGAGTAGAAAATAAACTTTCCCTAGAGGCATCCAAATTGGAAGGCTGAGATTTCGACACTCAAGCGAATGCCATCATCAGATCAAACTAAACAGTCATGATGTTGCACCTTATATTAACCAGTGGACAAAGGGGGGAAGAGAACAATAACCGATGATCAAAGGATACCCCAGTTTTCAACTGGGCAGAAAAATGGCAGATGTAATTGAACACCTCCAAAAGCTGGCCCAGCATCTTTCTATAACACGCAAGAAGTTTCCATCCTCATTTGACTATAAAGTTTCTGGACAGGTTATTAAGCAGACATCGCCAGAAGTACCTGGGAGTTACAATTGCTAGTGACTTATCATACAAACATCATATACCTAATATCCGTTCCAAAGCTCTTGCTATACTTGGCATCATCCCCAGAAATCCAAGGCCATGCTTCATGGATGTTAAATTTGTTAAAAGCATACCAAGCACTTGTAAGATCCCAGCAGGAATACACTGCTGCTCCTTGGAGTCCGTATACCGATTGTGACAAAGTCACCTGAGTCTGTCCAAAGTCAGGCTGTGCGTTTCATCTGCAGTGAATTTGACAGCCTTGCGAAAGTCACACCATTGCTGGAAAAGCTTAATTTACACCAGTTAGTATAGAAGGGTTAAGGTTCAGTGCATGTTTTACAAAATCATCAAACATCAGGCTGCATCCAACCACACAGGAAGAACCAGTCGTAACACCTATAAATGTTCCTTCTTCATCTAAATACCCATTTAGCATAGGCTACCCTTGAATGCAGATCAAAGACGAATTCCAGCTGAGACTTAAGAACAGGTTTGAAGCTTTGCAGGATGAAGCCAGTCAAGAGGATGTAAATGAAATCTGTGACAATATCTCCAAAACAATCCAAGAATGTGCCTTAGAAGTTGCAGGCAGGAAGAAGTCTAGGAAAGTTGAGAAGATCTCAACGGAGACATTAGAAATGTTAAAGAAGAGGAGAGAGATGAAGGCATTCAAAACATTGAATACACAGAACTCTGCAAGACTATTAGAAAGAGGATGCAAAATGAAATGAGAAGTCATAACACAAAAATTGTGCAGGAAACCGTGGAAGCAAACAAAGGCTTCAAGGCAGCCAAAAACAAAATTGACATTGGGAAATCACAACTGATAGCCATTAAGGATGAAGGGAGAATCATTCATGACAGAGATGAGGTTATAAATCAGGTGAAACTCTTCTACCAAAATCTTTACTCCTGCAAAGTCAAAGTTGCTGCACCAGATATTAACCTTGACACAGAGGACAATGTACCACCAGTAGGAAAAGATGAAATTGCGTATGCTTTGAAAGATATGAAACGGGGCAAGGCCCCAGGTGATGGCATCCTTGTAGACCTACTAAACATGCTAAAGGATGGAGGAGACATTGTACTTGAAGAACTAGCAAGACTGTTCACAATTTACATCAATACAAATTGCACACCAGACAGTTGGAACAATGCACTCATCATTCTCATCCACAAAAAAGGAGACATTAAAGATCTGAAAAATTATCGACCAATAAGCTTGTTATCAAATATATACAACTTGTTCACCTAAGTCTCACCAATAGACTCTAGTACACTTGACTTTAAATCAGCCTAGAGACAGAGAAGTCGGGCTTTAAAGCAAGTTCTCAACCATTGATCATCTCCACACACTCAACCAGCTAATAGAAGAGAAGACCAATGAATATAGATTACCACTCAACAAATCGAGTACACATCACCTCATTGATTTCTTTCTTTTTGTGGTGTAATTGAAGCTATTCATGATAAACTGAAACTCCTGAAAATTTGAGCTCTGTACCTCTTTTTTCGTTTTTCACGCCACCATAACAACAGCAATTTGAATTTGAGGGGTTCACCTCAAACACATGCTCCGGGTGAAATCAATCTTCATAGTGCCATAAGTAAAGAACTACACCCCTCAGACCCTTCAAACTTGCATTCTGATAACCTTATGCTGCAGATTACAAATATGTGAACAGAAAAAATGCACTTGCCCATTTAAAATTAGAGTGGGTCAAAAATGGCTCAAAACACTCAGACAATCTTTGTGGGGGGGGGGGGGGGACATAAGTCAAAAGTAAAGTGTAACTTTCAATTTTTGGCTGTGATATCTATCTTAATACTACCCCTGTGTAACAATCTTATACTTATATCAGCTTTCTTTGGAACGAATATAGCTGTCCGCAAAAAAGTAAAAGTCGATTTGACTTTGACTTGGCCCCCCCTAAAAACCCATGTCAGACATTCTACAACAAATTTCTGCTTGAAATATGTTAGGGGTTCCTTGCTTAATATTTTTGCAAAGTTTCAATATGGGGTCTAATTGTCTTCTATCCGTACTGGTCTCAAAAAGTCCTACTTCATGTAATTCATTTTTGAAAGAATCCCATTGAAACACACACAGGAAACCTGAAATTTGCAAACTGGGTATTACTAACTTGCACAGTCATTACTATATAATTCAATGAGGATAATTAAAGTATTATAAATTCCTTATACCAAACCAAACACAAAGCTGAAATTTGGTCCATACCTAGATGAGGAGCTAATAAGGTGATTATATTGATTTCAATTTCATTGTTAGAGTTCCACAAGGTCAAACTTGAATTCAAGTCTTAAAACTGCACTTGAATACCCAGGTTGCAAAATTCAGAATTATGTGTACATTTCAATGGGAATTTTTGCCTGATATTAGTTGAAAGCTTACATTCTTTGAAGCATGTTTACCTACATAAGGCAGTTAGACACCATCTTGAAACTTGTACACAATTTCAGCAGGGGCCCCTCTTAACCATATTTCAAGCAAAATTTTGTGCAAAATGTCTGACATTGATTTTTAGGGGGGTCAAGTCAAGGTTAAATTGGACCTTTTGCTTTTTGCGACAGCTATATCTCTTCCAATAAAGCTGATATAAGTATAAGATTGTACACAAGGGTAGTATTCAAGATTAGCTATCACCAGCCTAAATTTGGAAGTTATATCATTTTTACTTTTTGACTTATGCCCCCCCCCCCAAGTATGGTCCGAGGGGGTTTTGAGCCATTTTTTGCCCCCTGTAACATTAAATTGGAGCAAGGTGCATTTTTTCTGATCACATATTTGCAATTTGCAACAAATGGTAATCCAGAATGCCGAGTTTGAAGGATCTGAGGGGTGTAGTTCTTTACTTATGGCCCTCTGAATATTGAATTTCACACCAGTACATGTTTTTGAGGTAACACACGCCAAATTTGAAATTGCTGTGGCGTGAAAACGAAAAGAGGTACAGAGCTCAAATTTTCAGGATTTTAGTTTCTCATGAATATCTTTCAATACACCAAAAAAGAAAGAAATCCATGAGGTGATGGTGTACTCGATTTGTTGAATTGGCATAGAATGACCCATTACCACTTTGCCTTGACTTTATAGATTATGAAAAAGCATTTGACAGCATCGAAATTCAAGCAGTCATCACAGCACTACAACATCAGGGCATCCACCCAAGATACATCCAAGTTATCAGTGCAATCTACAGGAAAGCCACTTCTTCTATCCAACTGCATAAAGATAGTGACAAGTTCAAATCAAAAGGGGAGTTAGGCAGGGAGATACGATATCGCCAAAGTTATTTACTGCAGCATTGGAGGAGATCATGCGGAAAGTTAATTGGGACACCAAGGGAGTGAACATTGATGGTGAAAAACTAAAACACTTGCGTTTTGCAGACGACATCATCCTTGTTGCAGAAGATGGCCAAGATCTTGAAGATAAGATCAATGACCTCAATGCAGAAAGTAACAAAGTTGGTCTTAAAATAAACATGAAGACGACCATGGTCATGTTCAATGCTTTCAGCAGGGAGAAGAAGATAAAATAGGCTCAACTGAAATTGATAAGGTTGACAACTACATCTACCTTGGACAACAAATTAGGATGGACCATGGCCAGATGGATGAAATCAAAAGAACCAGGGCTGGCTGGCATGCTTATGGAAATATTAGTAGCATTATGAAGAGCAATCTGTCTTAAGAGGAAGGTTTTCAACCAGTGCATTTTACCAGCTATGATCTATGGATGTGAGACATGGTCAGTGTCAAGAAAAATGGAACAAAAACTAAAAACAGTTCAACACAGCATGGAAAGAAACATGCTCAGAATAACAAAATGGGACAGAAAGACTCTTGAGTGGATCAGAGGCCAGACCCAAGTTGAAAGACATATGCATACCATCAGAGAAAAGAAATGGAGTTGGGCTGGACACCTGGCAAGAACATGGGACAACAGGTGGACTAAACGCATCACTGAATGGAGACCATGGCTAGGTTCTAGACATCAAGGAAGGCAGAAGCCGAGATGAAGGGACGATATCACCAAGCGTGCTGGTCGCAGATGGATAGCTTTAGCCCAAGACAGAACTCTTTGGCACCAGCTTGGGAAGGCCTCTGCCCTGCAGTGGGCTGATTATGGCTTGTGATGATGATGAATGCAGTAACAGCACTATCTCCCACTGCCTTCCAGGCAGTGGCTCTGCCGGCAGTAAGGGTCATGCAGCCTACTGCCATTCATTAGGTCAGCTGATCTTTTTTCACTTGCACGTTAATTTTACACATTGATAGTACATTTGTAAGCATCAAGTAAATTCTCCTTGGACAAGCAAGGCTTTGTTTGGAGTCAAATTATTTTTTTAATCCGTTTTCGGAAATGTACCATTACTGCTTTAAAGGTACAATCAGTGATTGTCACATCTAAAAATTGAAAAAAAAAATAAAAATCAGATTTTGCTGCCTGTAACAAGTATAGGCATCCTAACATACCCTACAAATATGAAACCAAAAGCAACCTAATAGACAAACTCATGTTATTTAGTATTAATGTCTGGAGGACACTTCCTAGTTAAGAGTGACACCTAATTCAGTGGTGAGATTGCATATCTGGATACTATTTCCTTTCTGTCGATTTTTTAGTTGGAACAAATAAACTTATGAAAGTTTGTCTATCTATCTTCACTTTTAATATTTCTGCAAATTTCAAATACTCACTCTTTCGGATGAATAACTGGTAGTATCTTTAACTAGGGTATATGTATATTGATGATCATCAATAAAGTCTGTGTGTAAAGAAATGTGCGATATAAAACTGGGTGATTCAATTGACTGATCTCATTCATCGCGCCACCCTTAACACAATGAGATTTTGGTTCCCCCGGCGAAGGTGATGTTATGCAAAAAGACAATCCCCAAATGTGGTGAAACCACAAATTAACACACTTATATAAGGGGAAAATTTAAGAACACATTTTTGCTTTAAGTCAAAAAGGCTGACCAATTTAAATGAAAATTCGTATTCAAATGTTTTTTTTTTAATATGCTTGAACGCTCCCGTGCGAGGAGAGGGAAAACAACATATGAACTAGATTTCACGGTTCTCGTTAACGCTCACTCTATTCAAGAATATATGCGTAGGCCGTGTATAAAAAAATATAAAAATTTGACACACATTCATACACCCCCGCACAAGGGAAAGCAAAGTGCGTTCCGTGCCAGCTTAGTCTTGGTCACAACCGGTTTTAAAGAAGTCGCATGGCATTGGGGGGGTGAAATCAGGAGTTCTCAGTTTTCCAAGTGGTCCCTTTAGTGATAGTATCCGGTAGTTATCTTCCATAGAGTAAAAGTTACAAGGTCTTGTAACAGATATGCAAGCTATTGTTGGCAGCCACAAAAATTGACCATGAGGGATGACCCAAGGGGACTAGTACATCTTTGCCTGTCCATTGGGTTTATGTCACGTCATACATATATTCAATATTATTAAAACACACTTTAGAGGCAGATATCATAAATCACACTCACTTATATCCATACAACACACTGCATGTTTTTTTTATTGTACATGATAGCTTACCGGTTCATATCAAATGAGAATGTATCATGAATGGCATTGACTTTCAAACTCAAAGAGTAAGGCATGCCAAAGTCAGGGCCTAAAACATGCCAAATAAAAGTTGTATTGATTTTCCTGAATGAAGCATACTACTTTCAAAAAGTTTTAACGTGACAACCTCTAAAATAATCAAACTTATTGTTTATTATTTTTATCCACTGTTAACACCCCGTTGTTACCCTTAGTTATTGCTGACAATACCAACCATACCTGGGGATGAATACATATCAAGAGGAAAAAATAGATCAAGGGTTCCACACAACACATCTTTTTTTGAGAACATAAAATGGAATTTTGCAGTTCTCAGCTTTGCGCTCGCTATATTCAAAGATGTAAGCTGTGGGCCGCTCCATGACCTTTGACTTGGAACATGACCTTGACCTCATCAACATATGATGGATCCCATGGTGCAACCTGATGACACAAGTTTGGTTCCAATGATCACTTAAGTTTCAATTGAGATCAATTTTTAAAAAAACTTAACATTTTAGTGACACACACAATGGATTGCTAAGTGGTCCTCCTATCCAGCTATAGCTGGCGGCCCACAAAAAAAAAACATTTTGTTTTCTGATACACTCACAATTCAACATCAAGCTTATACATCTTATTGCTGTGGTTGCATAAGCTTGTCCATGTCACTTAATACACTATGTATAACATTTAGGTGTAAAACTACAACCACTTGGTGATTAGAATATCAGTATGATCTTAAAATCAACCGAAAGTGTTATAGTTTCTACCACACTTTAAAGGTGCATTTTGTGATCCTAACGCCTCTTGTTTATGGTTTACTAAATGTCCTTGAAAAAAGCATATTTCAAAAATTTGTTGATTCCGATTTTGAGATTTTTATTTTATGAGCAGAATTTGTCCAAATTGAAAATTTCTTAGAGATTATCAAATATGCATGTCAGATTAAGCACACATACAATACCAAGGCTAATGGTTCAGATGATACACAAATCTCAAATTCTTTAGGAAAGTCCTAGGGACGAGACTGTACATAACAAAATGCCCCTTTAAATATACCTTAAAATTGATTCATCTGCAGCATGTTTTTGAGCATCCAGGTGTTTATGTCAGATATACAGCTTGTACGTTTTCACAGCACATGCTCACAATCACCTGTAATATTTGAACTAAACTCACAGAAAAGCTGAGTTTCATCAGCATATGAGTGAAAGTTAACATCAGATCACTAATGTCGACTGGATTAGTATACATTATGAAACCTTGTGGGCCTACAATGGATCCCTGAGGAACACAATACTTGTTAATGATCACTCTGGTACTATGGTCATTGAAATATGATCTAAATGGCAATATTAGCATCCAATGCTTGAAGGATTAATTTCTAACCTGGAGAAGGACTGTCTCAGTGGAATGGTGGGCTTTGTATGCAGATTGCAATGGCTCACCAAGATCATGATCGCCAACATGCTGTCTGATGTGATGCGGGCTTCTCAATCAATTTGGCAATGAATTTGATATTGGCAACTGGCCCATAGATCTTAAGTACATCATGATCCAAAGATACTGTCTTAAGTACAGGGATGTCAAAAAAGAACGGTTTATCCTGGTGATGGCAGGTAATAGACATTTTAAGTTCCGTTTAATGAGCCAGGAAAGAAGTGTCATTAATGTAGGCCTCGTTTGACATTTGACAATTATTTCAGTGTTTACATGTAAAACCTGGAATATAGTATTTTTAATTGCTATCTGCCTGAAGAGATTCGGGCATGACTGAATATAACCTTTCAACCTTAACAAAGAAAGTCAGGAAATCATTGGCAAGATTGACATCAGAGTTATAGACCTTGAAGATGCATCAAAAGACTTTAGTGTTATGAGCATGTCCTTAGTACTACAACAAAGAAATTTGCCAGTAAAGAGTCATGCTTAGCATCAACAATGAATTTACTGATTATGTCTTTCTGAACAATAAGCAAATTATAGTCTTCATCAGAATGTGATTTGCGCCATCTACAGGGAGTTCCGTAACCTGACCATCTGACACTTTTCTGACACTTATGAATTTGGAAACCTTAACAGAATAAACCTGTGCTTTATTCCGTGAAGGGTTTCTGAATTCATAAATGTGTCAGAAAAAAGTGTCAGATGGGTCAGGTTACGGAATCTCCATCTACGCTCAAGACGCCCCCGGACCCACCTCTCCAGGTCAGGTGGATCTTACTATTATATCAAGGAAGGAGAGTCCTGCTGGTATGCTCCTTAGTGAAAATTGGGCAAAGTTTGTCCAGAACAGAAGGTGCAATGGTCTCACAATAATCACAAAGTGTATCGGGATCATCACAATCGACAGGGACTGCACACAAAGGAGTGTACATGTATCGAATTGATCAATGTCAAGTTTACGAAATTTGTGCAAGGTTTTTACACCCTTCATAAAATAGGTGGTGGTTTAACATACTGAACAGAGCACATGACAATTGAATACAACATATGAAGGACAACCAGTTCTAAATAATATCAAGCTATTACTAAATCAAGGGTGTGACCATGTTTATGTGTGGCATCACTTCAGCCATTAGTCATGGCCACTTTGGGAGGGAATAAAGATACTTCACCCTTTAGTTTTTATTAAGTAGCACACTAGTTCTCTCTGAATACATTAACATAGCACCGTTGAAATATTACATGGAAATTATTGAAATAAAGCACGCTAGTATACAATTAGGCCTAGAATTGTTTGAATGGGGTAACAGGCAAAAAAAGTCATTAAGGTTTGTTTAATTTTGAGACAATAACTTCTAGTAGTCGTACAAAATTCAAACCCAAAAAATTGTAAGTAGCACACTGTATTGAAAATATTTAGAGGGTTAAGAATTTTATTTGTTCTTTTTTTCAATGTTGGAGTTTGGGCAGTTTGTCTTTTTATAAGGAGTGATTGATACGCAAACAAATAACTCTTTGCCTTAGTATCAGCATTTATAAAAAAATGTTTTTCTTTACTTAATAAAAAGTATCAGAAAATAAGAAAAGTAGCACATTCATACGCACTATCAATTAGGCAATACCTTCTTTCCAGTGATGTGTAGTTGTGAAGGATTAAACATTAAAAAAAAAATAAATTTTATGGCCCATGCTTATACACAAGTCCTTGGTATTTTAGTACTGGACAGATGTTTATTTACCCACACAGGATACAATTTTTGGAAAATATCTAAATTTCTGTGCACCTATACTTTATACATTTCTTTATAATACACCTTTAATTCTATGCACATGTGACATCCACATACAAACTGTTAAGTCGGCTGCGCATAATCAGACAGACTGGCTACATGCATGACACTCAGCAGAAAGCTACAGATTTAAGCCCTTTGTGTCAAAATATTAAATTGCAATATGTGTTGGTTCTCGGGTCCTTCAGACAGGCCCAAGTCTTACACGAGTACCTCTAACTGGGCTGAACCCAAAGCAGAGTGCTTACAACAGCCCATACAGCTTATTTTCTTATTATACTGAATCTCATGCAGCTTTTTTTTCATGCACTTTTAATTCTTCAGTATTGCTGCAAAGATTACCTGCAGAGTTTGGCATAACTGGACGTGGACAAGCTGGCTTAGACCTGCCTGTAAGCTGGAATGGGCATTATTTTTGTCAATGGCGCTCACTTGTGACATAACACACATCAAGAAATCCTTCATTCTTATCTCAAATACTACATTTATGCAGACAATATCCAAGGTCTTGAAATTTTAAACATTATTCTCCAGGGAGACAAGATGTGTATATATTTATTAATCTTCCCTGGCGAAGATGGACAGCGCTATTTAGTGTTGAAAAAAAAAAAAAAACCCCCATGTGCGCGTGGCGGATTCGACCAGGCGACCTCGTAAACATGCACGACGCTCTAACCAGACTGAGCCTATCAAGCAGGGTTTGTTGGTAGAAGAGCGATAAGAGATTCATACTATAGGTGTTAGTTCGGAATGTCGAAAGGTGTCCTTCGACTTTACCTAGCGGCTAGCATCAGAAACCTGTATATTTAACATCTACGATTATATTTGTTTGAAATTTAAACTACTTAGTTTCTCCAGGTTAGACAAGGAATATATAGATTAATCTTTCCCTGGAGATGTCAGCGCCACGATAGGTTGAAAAAAAAAAAAAAAACCCATGTGGCGCTTGGCCGGATTCGAACCGGCGACCTTCGTAATACATGCACGACGCTATAGCCGATTGAAGCTATCAAGCAGGGTTGGTATAGAAGAGCGATAGAGATTCTATAGTGTTAGGTCCGAAAGGGTCCTTCGCTTTCCTAGCGGTATGCTCAGAAATGTAATTTGAACATATACGATTATATTTGTTTGAAATTTAAACTACTTAGTTCTCCAGGTAGACAAGCGATGTATATATGATTAATCTTTCCCTGGAGATGGCCAGCGCACGAGAGTGTGATTGAAAAAAAAAAAACATCGTGCGCTGGCCATATTCAGGGAAAGGATTAATAAATATATACATCCTTGTCTACCGGAGAACTAAGTAGTTGAAATTTCAAAACAAATATAAGCGTATATGTTACATATACAGTTCTGATGCTCCCCGCTAGGAAAGCGAAGGACACTTTCGAACTAACACCTATAGATGATATCTATCGCTCTCTATACCAACCCTGGCTTGATAAGCTCAGTCGGTTAGAGCGTCGTGGATTGTATTACGGAAGGTCGCCGGTCGAAATCCGGCCAAGCGAGTTTTTTTTTTTTTTCCCCAACACTATCGTGCGCTGTGGCCATCTCCAGGGAAGATAATAATATATACAATATCCAAGTCTTTAAGCTGACCCCAAAAGTTTTCGGAAACAAATTGCTTGCTTGATTTATCAGCAATCAAAATCGTGTACTATTACTCCTTCCATTGAAAGATGTCCACTGGTTGTGCAACTTGGATCATATTAAAATTAACTTGTTGAATGAGCTCTGTCCCAATTATGAAAGGATCACCTGGCTGTGTAGTATTATGGTACAGACCCGCTTTGATTGATTTTGTTACAGCTTGTTCATGGGATCAACCTTAGCTTCCCAAGGACCTTAAAGCGACATGAGATTTTGATACCAGATTTCTCGTCAATATTTTTTCACTGGATTTTTTTCGGTCGCTTTTAGATCACATACCGAGAACGTTCGAAGGTTTATTAAAACAAACAAGTACAAAAGACAACCGCAAACTTGTTGTGAACTTGCCTGCTACTCGCAATAGTCTCCATAGAAAAACCCTGCTTGGCTTGCTGCGTGCACGACAGAAAGTTACTAAATCATCATCTTATTACCAGAAAGACGGCGTATTTGGCGAATCACTTCAGGTGTGTGTGATATAATACATTGGTTAGCATTCCAAATATGCAAAAACCGGGGTTCGACAAAAATTGGGGGCGCTTCTTTCTGGAAATCTCCTCATGTCTCTTTAATGTGTAGGGGACAGGACTCTCAATCGCAGCTGTTATGTTGTAAAATCTTGTCAGCACTTTGAAACCTGAAACAAAGGTGCTATATACAATGTTTAGAACAGGTGCTATGTACCATGATGTGGTCCATGGTTCATATACAAGATTCACAGAACTTGCGCATTGAATACACTGCAATGCAATGAAATCAAAGAATTTTTTCAGATTTTTTGCTCAGTCAGTGATAAAATACACGCATCTCAAACCAGGTTTTGTAGATGCCCAGTCTATCTGATTTTATATACCGACATCGATGCCTGTCTGTGGTGGATGGTCTCATGTTGAAATTTTTTGGTAATGGACGGATAGATTACCTATTTAAATCATAGCTTTCCTCTAGCAAGATAACCATTTGAATGAATCATTTATTTCGGCCTTCCTACTCTTGGAAAGGCCAATAAAATAAGCCGTTTGTCTGAGCTTCCTGTAGGCTAAAACCCACAGCACAATGTATGCTTTTCCACCACGTCATTAAAGCTATGCACTATGAAGTGAATGATTTATATGCATTTTTAGACAACCCATTTCGGATGGCTCGTAACAAATTTTTTTTACACCTGTGAGCAGGAAGCTGAGACAAACCTACATTTGGCCTAACAGATGTTACATTATCTACGATTAATTAATTGGATTATGAGTTACAGCTTCAAAATTGTTTAATGTTTTTTTTTTTTTTTAATTTTCAAGTGTAAACAATCACGCTCCCTATTTTTTCATCAAGTCCCAGTCCTACAAATCCCAGGACCATGGAGCCGTATGTCCCAGAAAAAAATTGCAACTGCATAAATTTTCAAAGTAGGAAAATAAATAAAAAACATCCCCCACTAAATTTATACAAAAAGGTTCAATACAGGGCCCAGATTTGCACCAAAGGTGTGTCAAAATACGTGCCAGCTGTAATACTGTGCTAAATTGCTTGTGATGTGCACTTCATGCACATATTTGACAGAAAATTTTGCCCACTTCTTTGGAAGGTCCCAGGCAGCACATAATTTTTTTTTGTAGGCCTGGCAAAGGTCCATTTTTTGAACTGTTGTATTGGAAATGGATGTAGTACACCCCTGTAAGTGGATAAGCTTAACACCTGACTTTGTCAAATGACAATCTTATCAGGGGCTTAGGACCAGGATTGCAATTTGACGGGAGGCGGCGACTGTCTTTGTGCCCTAAATTTGTCCAAATTAGCTGATTTTGCACATTTTGCAAATTTGACGGGGGGGCTAGCACCCCCTCCCTGGCTACGCCACTGTTTATGCATTGTTTACTAATTTTATTAGTAGACGAAACAGTAGTAAATGGCATCTTCAAGACCGCTTTAAAATGCATTAGTGTCTGCTTTTCACAAAGAACAGTAATATAAGGTGTTGATATGACCTAACACTAGCAATTTAGACACAAAATGGGCATTTTGAGTTGGGAAAAAAATGACTGATAGTGGCTTTAACTTGAGCCATATAGTTGAAACCATATACCTGCATGACAATCGAGTTTAGACTTTGAAATGTGAATAATCTAGATTCTCAATGGCTGACTGTCAAATTGGTTTATAATGATGTGACAAATTTCGCAATCTCAGTGCCCAATACAATGTTTAATAAGTAGGCAGTGCATCAAAGGACACCCACCACTTTCTGGGGAAATCGCTTTCTTTTTCGGATAACCTCCGACTGCAGTCCACAATCAAGGTGATACATAGACATTAAAAGGACACTAGATGGTGGATTTCACATCTACCCCTAAATTCGCCTACACATTTCCATTCTCAATGCAAGTTTGTAATGTAAACATCCCTGTGAAATGTTCTTGTTAGGTGTTCTACATGTAAAAGTGCAAACTTAGGAAATCTATATTATCTTCAGAAAACCTCATGTCATGTGCCTTTAAGACTAATAATACATGTACTTAACAGTGAGTGAAAGAGTGAAACCTGTATCCCTTTCTCTCTAAAAATATACTCATTCCATTTTGTTTGTACAGCATGCAGCAGGGGTATACACATGTTTCTTAAATTAGTTTCAGCAAATTGTATATAATAGTACTTTTCAGGTGATTCCTAATTTCTAAAAACAGCCACGGATGTGATGCAACAATGTGACATTTGTTTTGTGTTACCTTGTACTCTCACATACTGTACGAGTGTGGAATGACATTTGACAAGTTTGAATCTGAACCGGTGGTGGTCAAGAGCTTTGAGGTTTTTGGGAAGATGGTTATAGTACAACCCAATTTTCTGCCGGCATCACATATAGCTTTTTGTATCTCATATCTATCGTGTCTTCCAGCATCATATAGCCAGTACGTAAACCAATGTTTGAAGTAGAAAACTGCTTCAATACAATAAAAGTAGAAATTTTAAGTTCACTTTCATTTTTTTTTGCACTTTCAATGTATCAAAACTTGAAAGAGTTAGCATAAAACCATTGCATATAGATGGGTCTATAAATAGGTGAAAAAAGGCAAAAAACATGCAAAGTGATTTGATCAATATAGCACAACAAAATTAATGTCACATAATACTGTTTACAGATACTTTGACCTTGATTTGTTTACAATCAACAGCACCAATCCTTTCACTACAAGTACTTGGAAATGCTCAGGTGTATTAGTGATGTCCTATTTGATATGATTGCTAGACATGTTATCCTCACTTAATTACTTTCATAGAATTCACATTGATGTCAAGTTTGTTGCTACGCAGAGGGCGTTTTGAACAAATCCCAAAATGCATTGCAATGTTCCTATACTGTACTGTACAAAACACCTGTCAGTACTTAGGGATAAAAAGTGTTTGAGAAGTTAGAGGACCACAAAACATTTCATGATCATGCTAAAAATTCCGTAAGTACTACATGTAATGCTTTGGGGGGCTAAAATGAGTGTAAAAGTCATGGTTTTTATGTGTTAATAGGATTTTGTTGGGATCACATGACCGTAATAAGGTGAAATTCCCAAAACTGGTGCATTGTGGGATTGACTCAAAACACCCCTGCTTGCTATGCTACACCTTTCAATAACCATTATCATTGAGTAAACAAAGCAAATTTTACTTCTATAAAAGCATTCACTAATTCCAGTAAAAGTATCATGCAATACATTAACAAAACAGTGTAGATCTCCAAATGAGAAGTACCTATGGTTCAAGATAAATAAAACATCAGCTGCGCCCATAACAGATGTTTCTCAGTATCAGTGTCCAATACATTGTGTTGATAATTTGTCCATTTAAATTATGAAAGTACTAATTTCTTTTAAGGATCAATTTTGTCATTTAAGGGGCATTTCCTGATCCATAGCCTTGTCATCTTAACTTGCCTAAATTTTTTATGCTATCTGAACTGCTGAAGTATAGTATTTGTGCCCAGTCTAACAAGCAGATGCAGATACCCCGAAAGAAATTCATAAATTATCTGTCCATATCAGACAGAAATCACTACAGTGATTTACTCATAGCATCAAAATGCACTATCAGAATCAACTGAAATTTTTGAAATATTCTTTCCTTTATGAGATCTTATAAATCTTAAGCAGAACT
>JAMKCH010071339.1:0-16166 GCA_023653785.1 Ophioderma brevispina
GCAAAACCTAGACAGCATTAGCTTATTAAAGAACGAAGAACAATTATGTGTACATGCACAAATGCACAATTCACCAATCCACAAATCAAAGCGCGTAAGTATCCACAAAGATATTTTCTTTATTCTTTGTCCAATCTTTGTTCCAACAGTAATACAAGCTGCTAGGTATGACCCATTGATCCATCCACACACTAGCACCTATGAACACATGAATACGAAGACAGATCCTCCCTCCTACTATGATGTAAGAGGTATATCCACTTCTGCTACTATTGAACTACTCCACTACTATCACTACTACACTACTACTACTACTACTACTACTACCACCACCACTACTACCACTCCCAGTACCACTACTACTGCTACTACTGCTGCCGCTCCTACTAACTACTATAGCTACTCCTACTACTACTACTACGACTACTACAACAACTACTCTCTACTCACTGCTACTGCTCACTGCTAAACCGCTACGATGCTAGCTGGCTGCACTACTCATTTGGATTATTTTTATATCTGCCAGAATAATTCGTAACGCCTTTCCCACTTCACAGCTGCCATTCTTCTACAATACGGTGGAGAGACGCGTTGAGAGTATCGTACAGAAGATAGTTACCTCAACTTGCCGGATCTAAACAGAGTCGACCAAAGACATGATTTTGCGGCCTTATTCGGGAACGCGGTAGCACGCTGTAGCAGAATATTTTACGTGTAAATGCATTGAAACAATGTGATTATCGTGGCCAGGTCTCTGATGGGGAGGCACTCAAGGTCTCAGGGGCCATAATGACTATAGTGAAATTACTGTAAACGATGAATATATGCGTCATCAAGAACCGACGAATTAAGCGTGTAATTCTTCACACTCAACAATTAAATTCGTGCTTGATCTTTTAGAGTTGTGAGAAGTGGGCACAGCAACAAATTGTGCTATAGATTATAGCTATACCCCTGTTCCCAAGAACGATTCGGCTGGAAGTAACCTGGTGCTCTTGAATATAGAGTTTTCATAATGTTTAGTCATTTAAAGCGTACTTTTCTCTTTCACACGTCGTTTTTTTTTATATCATTTAAATTATCACTTGGAATTCGTGTTCAGTGGTTAAAAACGTCTGTTCAGAAACCCCACTGGACCTCTACACATGGATACGGGTCTGAGTCACCGAGTTTCACAACAGGGAAGTGCTTTTTGACCTTCGCAATCGGTTGCGAAACAATGCAGAACACCTGTCTGGTGCACATATTCCACACGATGTTCTATTGTTTTAGAAAATCCCTTTAACTTGCATAAAGTGAAGCATTTTCTGCCTGGCAAAACTGCAACTTCTTGGTTTCAATCGGCGACTATTCAACACTGCGGCAGCGCAATTCTGCTATCCCTTGTAAAAGGCTATAAGGGTATATTATGGGCTGAAATAAATGATGCGTGTAGTAAACAGTCGAGAATACATATATGTAGGACACTCAGTCACGGAGACACTGTATTTGAAGACACCGGGAACATCCGAACCGAATGCAACACGCCCGTGCGTTTTTGTTTGCGCTCAGCTTTCGTGATGAGACCGGGACAATCCTGGTAAAATATACTTTGCAGTAGGTTTACTCGCGCATTTTTCATCAAGACCGTATGTGACAATCTAAAATGTTTGGGGGCACAAATGGCTTTGGAGTTGTTTATCAACCACTATTATTACCAAATACAATAAAACAATGTAATCAATCTGAATTTATTCAAATGATTATTTACATTACCATGATGACCAACTCTTTTCTATATTTCAGAGCACGAGGTTTTCTTTGTTTATACCTTTTTGTAACGTTTTTTAATGAAATACATTTATTTCATAATAAAACCTCAAACTCATAGGGTCGCATAAAACAACAGATAACGTATGGGATATTGTACATTATTCTGTTTATGACGTCCTCGTGGACGCCTCAGGTCAGAAAATTTCCCTTCAAAAACACAAAATAAACGGTCTTGTGCACAAATGATCTAAATTATATATAAGAAACAGTTTCGAAATGATCTTTCCTTGATTTGGTTCACGATTTGGTAGGTCCAAAACATTACATAATCAGAATTACACATTAGCAACACATTTATTTTATACTAATATTAGTAAACAAGAATGTCCCCCACTGATGTTCCACGGTAGCTATTGCAGTTCATCGATATGTCCTCACAATAAGCGATACTCCAAATGACAGCGCACCAGAAGTTCATACAAACGTCATGATACTATTCTCCAAGGGAATCTTCTCAGTCTGAAGGATACTCTTTCCAGCAAGTTCAAGACGAACGGGGCTTTCCTCCTCCCTCGAGCGACATGGTCCCAATAATAAAATCCCGGTAATATACCACCATCAGGTCGTCCTATGGTTCCTCATATAGGACGCACACCTTGGAATCCCTTTTTTTGATTCCAAAACTGAAGCTCTTTGGCTTAAAAGACGACAGCAGACAATTTAGCTATCACGCTCCGGCGGCATCCAAAACATTAAAATTCCTGGCACAAGATGTAGAACTCTCCAAAATCTACCATTATTGTAGATAAAACTAGTTATAATTATACTGATATCAGCTCCAGAGCTCTGTTCACTCCTCTGATTCAACTGCTGGGCCTCAGTCTTCAGTCACAAGCTCCTTATTATCTTCCAACACACTCAATTTCCCTTTCTAACAATAATCATTAACATCTCCTCAGCATAAACATGAGCCTTGCAAACCGTCAATCAAGATTCACAATCTAAATTAACATCACTTCCTATCTATAACTTTGTGGGGGAAATTCCCTATCTGCATGTTTGTGATCTTTTAAAAGCTCAAACAAGCTGATTCAGTTACTAAGTTTTAACAATCTTGGGAATTCCCCACTTCCCTTAATTGTCAATATAAACAGGTGCAACTTAGCAAAACAACTTTGTGAATCCCCTTTCTCTCTTTTTATAGTAAACAAAGTGGTCTTCCCATGAGAAAATCATTTTCTCAAATAAAATTGAGAAAATAATATTTTTAAAGTTTAATCCACAAAAATGGAGGCCATATACAACATACATCCCCCCTTAAAATAAAATCTTGAATGAAATTAAAATTTACAAAATCTGCTTATACCTTTGACCATTTGTGGTTATTTTACCATCATTTACACAGTGCGATTTTCACGACTTTTGTTATCATGGTTCTTGCATTGCTTGGCCTTCAGTCTAATGTACTAAATTTGGTAATATCAAATTCTGAACAAAATTAGGCAGCTCTGGACAAGCATCTGCCAAGACATTTTTCTTTTCCTTTGATATGTCTTAGTGTCCATATTGTATTTCTTGTAGAGTTTAACTCCACCTGACAGTCTCTGATTTCTTTTCTGTATTTTCATCTTTTGATAAAGTCCACGATTGTGATCCGTGTACACTAGAAACTGGGGTGCATCTGTGTACTTCAAAGTACACTTCAAACATTTTTGGCGAATGACAGTACAAGCCCAAGGCATTCTTTTTCTTCATTGTTGATAATATTTTTCTGATGTTTGTGAAACGACTTTATTTCTTGTATACAATAACATACAGCATGATCTACATCATTTTCATCTGCTTGCATGATAACTCCACCACAGCCTACACCACTGGCATCAACTGCCAACGTGAATTGTTTCTGAAAATCTGGCGAATCAAAACTGGCGCCTTCATCAAAATAGATTTGATTTTCTCAAACGCTTTATGGCATTGCTCTGACCAGCACAATTTTGCATATTTCTTTCTTCAGAAGGTTGGTCAGCGGACATGCCGATTTCTGAGAAATTTTGGACAGTATTTTTCTGTACTACCCCACCATACCTAAGACTCTCATGAGATCTCTTTTGCTTGTGGTGTGGGGAATTTCGCAATTGCTTCAACTTTTTGCAAGTGATTGGCCTAATTTGCCCTTGGTCCTACACATGCCCAAAAAAAAATAAGTATGTGACATTTGCATTGCAAAATCCACTTTTCACCAGATTCACGTTAAACTGCCTGAGGATAATTTCGTCAAAGCACTTGATGGAGCTTCTGCATTTGGTCTTCCCCAGTGTTTTAAACTGTACACAAGGAAAGATCACGACCTAGGCTTCACATCACAATGTTCCCTGTGTCTGCAACTATACTCTGTTATCACTAATCTCTGAAATGGTGCGGGCACAGAATTTTTGAGACCAAACGCCATTCTTTGTATTGGTATAGCATCGGGCGTACAAAGGGCTGTGAAATTTCTTGTGGCACGGTCAGTGAGGGAACTTGCCATACCCCTTCAACAATCAATTTGCTAACAATTTTGGGCATTTCGACTCATCTATGCAATCACTCATCCGTGGGATTGTATGAGTCGGTCTTGGAACAGAGGTTGCTTCCCAAAATCTGTGACAAAACGGAATGAAACCTCAGGTTTGGGACCCAGAATACATGGGAACTCCATTCACTATGCTTTGCTCTACTATTTCATTGTCTAACATAAGTTCACCTCCTTTCTGAGATGTGTGCAACTTGATTGGATCACTCTATGGATGTTGTTTTATAGGGTCGGACATCACCTACATCAATGTCATGGGTTACGACATGTGTCTCACTAGTACATCAGTAATATGTTTTCCCACTCATGAAATTTAGGACTCTTTCAATCACCTTGTTTGACTTTGGTGGGAATTGCCTAATTTCTTGTCCCTAAAATTGGCAAGTAGTCAGAATTTTTTGCATTTGACACCATACACTCATTTTCTGTGTTTACCAACACAGTAGCTTTTGTTTGTTCAAATTCTAACTCTGTGATGCAACCACTTTGTACAAACATCAACGTCTAATGACAATTACAACATGCGTCTATGTCTCACTCTTTCAATTATACTCTTTGAGCATATTTCTTGTGACATAATTGTCGACATTTTCCGCCATACCAATGTGTTTTGATCACATAGTCAGGGTCTCCCACTTTGTTCTCAATCTCATATGGTCCATAATACTTGGCTTGCAAGGATGCCCTTGGTATTGGAAAAAGTGCCAAAACTTTTATCACCTGGCTTGAATACTGTTCCTCTCAATCTTTGTATAACCAGTTTTCATTTTTGCCTGACTCTGTATGAGATTTTGTTGGTGCTTTCAGTGGATCTTGGAGCTGGTCTGAATTGAGACCATAGTCTACCAAATCCACATCAGAGTTTCCAGAACACAACCACTTTATCTTCATAGTTTCAATGGGCCCCTAACTTGGTGAAAACACCACCTCAAATGGACGATCCTAATGCACTCTTGTACAGCCTCCCTGGTAAGCAAATAACGGAGATGACTCACCTCATCCCAATCCCTCTCAAATTCAAAACATAGGTTTTTGATCATTGTTTTCAGGTTTTGGTGGTACCTTTCAGGCCCTTGGGATTCTGGGTGGTATGCTGAAGAACTGTACTGTGAAATTCCCAACTGGCCCATCACTTGTTGGAAAACCAGACATGAAATTTGATCCTTGATCAGACTTAATTGATATTGGAAGGCCTACTAGGGTGAAAAACTTGTTAGAGCTTCACTATAACTCCTGTTCCCTAAATTTCCAAGAGTATACTCCTCAGGATCTTGTGGAAGCGCACATGATTGTCAGTAAATACTGATTTCCTGACTTGGTCCTTTGAAGTGGTCCTACGCAATCATTCACACCCTACTAAATGCTCATCAAATGCTTGTGGGGGGGTTGGTTGAAGGGATGGGCAGTAGGAATTTTCTGATTGGGCTGCCCACCATTTGACATGTATGTGTGACAAGTCTTACCGAGTACTCAGACAAACATCTTTTTTTTCTGCGGTAGGCCACCAAAATGACTCCTAATTCTGTCACGTGTTTTTCTTACACCTAAGTGTCCTGCCATGTGACTCTCTGGGATATGCCTATCAATTCCCTATGGTATACCTTTGCACTACATTTTGATGCACAACCTTCCTTCTTCACTACAAGTGCATCGGAGTGGCCGCATTTTCTCAGAGACCCCATTGCTTTGTAGAAACAACGAGAATTGCTCGTCTTCCTGTTGCGACAATGCCCTCCTCACCGAATTTCCTAAGTGCTGGGTCGTTGGTGCTCTCATTTACCAGCTTGTCCTGTCTTAAAGGGTCCCCTATTATCCCTACCTCTATCAGGCTCAGTCGGCTGGAATTTTCATTGTTTACCAGCTTGGTGTCACGTTGGTTTGTGCTCATGGGCTGGATTTTCACTAATAGGGAAATTAGTCTCCCCTGAAGAGGTAAGATTACCTCCTCACACATTGCTCTAATTTTGAGAAAAACGTATCCTCTAAATTGGGATCCAAGTCATGCCTCACAATCTTCCCGATATGTTTTTTGGGGGGGAAAAGATATTTTGACTCATCACCTGCTCACTACCTGTTTTCTGTGAGGCTTTTCGGGTCCTTGACCTAGTACTGCACATGCTGGGAAAATTTTCGGTTTCCTCATCACTTTACCACTGTACAGGGACCTGGGAAACTAATGATCTGGGATTACTTTTCCCCCTGCCAATTCATTCCCTAACAACAACATGGATAAACCATACCCGTTTAATGGGATTTCTTGTCTCGACACCAATTGTGACAGTTCCAGAACGCAAGCCTGATTTTCAAATTCCATTTGTGAGAGACACTAATACAATGCCATACCTCTCCCTGAATCATTCACTATTCCTGTGGAACTCTCAATATCAAATGGAAGTGCATCTTCCAATATCATGGACTGATGCGCGCAGCCACGTGTCCCGATGATTCTACTGGTTTTGGATCTAAACTATCAACCTGAAAGTGACACAATCCTCCAAAACAAAAAGGCTTAAAGTCATCCCTTACTTTTTCTGTGTCAAATCCCTTTTTTGAATTATCTTGTTTGTTGGACAGAAGAATGGAACTTTTGACCTCAAAGTTACTGCACAACCTATTGGTTTGGGCTCACTTTTTGTTTGGCTTCCATCCATTTTTGGGTGGGATAGCAGTATCTCATGCCACACGCGGGTATAAGGATCTCTCCAACACGGACCTTGACTTTTGTATGTCCTGCTGTTTACGTGATGGCAATGTGAACTGGGATGTTGGGTCCCATCCCATGCTTTTGATTACACCACTTACTCTGTCCTTTACCTTACTACTTCCCCTTTTCATGGGGAACCTGACTTTAATTTCCCCTCCTGAGTGCTACCATGAGATGATTTGTTAGAACCCGACTTCTTGTTGTATTTGTGGTAACCTAGTAATTCTTGGCTAGGCCTACTAGGTATGACTTAATTTGTGTGTCAATGGATAATCGTCGGCCTTTACGGCTGTCTCACGCAAACTGTCAATTTTGTTTTTCAATCCCAGACGTGTTTTTGAATATCTGGATGGTAGACACTCGTTTGAACCTCTTCAACTAACTCAACTCCCTAAGTTGACCAAATTTTGCCCTACTTCTTTTGGAGAGAAGCCAGCGATCAACATTTGTTCCTTTACACGGGCCAAATTCAACGTGGGTCTGGTCATTTCCTTGTTTCTGACAAACCTGCATTTTTGTCTATAATGCCCTGGCACCAATTCATATGCTCTAAGCACTGCCTGCTTAACCTAACCCCCTCGTCATCATCACTACATGCGTCTAATGACATGGCCGAATATTTTCTCGGGCTTTACCAATTACACTGACTGTAGCAACACGGTCCAAGACTCCTTGGGCCATATTCAACTATTGGCAAATTTTCTCAAGTGTATAATATTGTTCTACTTCTTGTTCTTGATATTTTGGAACCAGGCGAATATTTTCGCTGGCTAAATCAAAACCATTTTTCTTGGAAGAGTCTGATGAGCTAGCTGGTTGTTTCAATTTTTCTAACTCTATTTGAGCTTCAAGCTCTTTTTCTTTTTCATATCCATATTGCATTTGGCACTCCATCTCTTTTTTTTTGTCATCATTTCCTTTTGCCTTTTCATTCTAATTCTAAATTCCTTCTTCCTTCGCTTTTGCTGGCATTTTCAGTTTTTCTCTTTCTCCTCTAATTCAATTTCTGTCTTTTCTGTTCCTTTTGATTTTGCATTTCAATTTTCTTTTTGCTTTTGTTCAATTTCTTTCTGTTTTTGTTCCTTTCCATCTTTTTCAATTCTATTTCCCAATTCCTTTTGAATTTCAAGTTTCTTTTAACTTGAATGCATCCCTTTGCCTGTTCCCAGAACCCTCTTCTATCTTTTCCAAAAAGAACTATCCCAACATCTTCCTGGACAAAAACTTTTCAATCAAATTATTTTTGATGACTTTGCTTGTTTCCTCATAGCATGTTTTGCCTCAGTCCTAAGTGCTTGGCTAGTTTCATGTAACTCAGGCTTTCTCAGCTCATCAACTTCTCCCAAGTTATTGGCCCTATGAACACTTCTGGATCAAACTCCATTGTTGATTGATACTCTACAACACAATATACTCAACTTGAAAAAAACCACAACTACAATGGTACGTACATGTAATAACACACACAATTTTGTATGCCAAAAATGTGCACAAAGATGTTGGCAATATTATCACCAAACCTTTTAATGTGTAAATTCTGACCAAAGTCTCAAATTTATCTCATTCAATTCCCGGAACCGAGCCCGCCAATTCTGTTAATGACGTCCGTGACGCCTAAGGTCAGAAATACCGTCAAACACAAAATAAGGGAGCTTGTGCACCCATGATCTAAATTAATAAGAAATAAAGCAGTTTTTTACTGATCTTACTTATGATTAGGTTCAAGATTTGGTATTCAAAAATTACCTAAATCAGAATTACCATACAACACCCAATCACTTATTTATACTTATTGTAACAAGATGGCCCACTGATGTCCACAGTAGTCTTTGCAGTTCAGCGCTGTATGTCCTCACAGCGAATACTCCAAAATTACCTCGCACAGTGTCATTAACAAAACTCAGGTAATATTCCGCAATGGGAATCTTCTCAGTCCTGAAGGTAATTCTGTCCAGCAGTTCAGACGACTGGTCTTTCCCCTCGACGACAACTGGTCCACAAATAAGAAAATCCAGTAATATACCACCATCATTCTGTCGCTTATGTCCTCATAGGGACACAAATTGAATCCCTTTTGTTTTTTATTCCAAATTAGCGCTTTTGGCTAAAAGACGACAAGCAGACAATTTATCTAATCAAGCTCCGGCGGGCATCCAAAATAGTAAAATCCTGGCACAAGAGTAGAACTCAAATCTACCAACCATTATTGTAGAGAAACCTAGTTATCATTATACTGTATACCCAGAGCTCTATAGTTTCACTCCTCCTGATTTCAACTGCTGGCCTCATTCCTTCAGTCACAACTCTATTTATCTTCACACAGCTTAGATTCCTTCTAACAATAATCATTACATTCTCATGCATAGCATAAACATGACCTTGCACATCAATCAGATTTCACATCTAAATACATCACTTCATATAGATATAACTAACTTTGTGGGGGAATTCCCTGATCTTGCAATCGTTTTGATCTTTTAAAGCATCACAGAGCTGATTCTTTACTAATTACAACATCTATCTTGGGAATTCCCCCTTCTCCTTATTGGTTCAATCTAAACGTGTGCACCTTATCAAAACAACTTTAGGGAATCCCCTTTTCTCAGTTTCGCTCTCTTTTATTCTAGTAAACAAGTGCTTTCCCATTAAAATCTTTTCTCCAATAACATGGAGAAAATATATTTTTAACAGTTTTAAAATTCAGGAAACCTGGAGGCCATAGAACAATTATTTCACTTATGTTGACAATTTGAACCAAAGAATAATTGATGATTGACATCTTGGGTTTTTTTTAAAAAGGTACTCAAGTGATTTCTAATAACTATGTGAAAAATTTAGCTCAAATCGATGATTCTTTCATCTAGAAAATCAGCAATCTGGTCGAAAATTCCGGATGCGGAATTTTTGCTTTACACATTAAGTCATATGTTCCCTGTTTACTCAACAATTATTTATAAAGATTTCAACGTGAAGAAAACAAAACACAGGGCAAAAGAAGAAGATGAAAAAAATAAAGGATGAAATTTGAATCGGAGCTTTGAGGCGACTATCTTTCAATTCACGTTGACCACTCTTTTAATAATTAATACACCAAAATTATATTTGGAAATCAACTGAGAGACATTAATTATTGCTTACTTTGTTTCAGATTCGGAATGTATCTTCATGCCAGTCTCGTGCCTGCACCAAGAGAGAGTAATTTGTTTGCCGTCCCCGCCCCAATGCCAGGCCCCCTATCTATGTGAGAACCATATTAGCGGGGAGAGTCCCTTGCTCAGAGCATAGAAATCCATCAGGCTAATATTTAATAATACAACATTGAAAATTTCTTAATGTCATAGAACACACTGGCACGTTTTGAAAAGTTTCGCCATGGTTGTAAACTTTAAAGATGATTTCCAAAAAGACATAAAACCAAACCAATTTTCTTGTGTTCTGATAAATACTCGTGATGGTTCGAAATGTCACTTTCACTAATGGGTGGGATTACATACCGCCACATGCGGGACAATGCAAAAAGCATTAAAAAAAAAATTTACATGTAGATGGTTTTTTGACTTGGAGTGTTGTGTGTTTAAAGTATAATATGACATCATTTCCCTTCTTTGGTAGTGAAACATTCCTGTTTCCATGAAAGCCAAAAATGGTGCTGATGAAATAGCAAGTAAGTTTTAATCATATCTAATATTTTGAGTCAATCAAAACTTCCTTTATGTTTGTGGTTGGTATCCTGTCACCCAAATTCAAAAGAAAATGGGCTTGTGGAGAGAGAAAACAAACCACAAAGAGATATATGTGAGCTCTCTACATTTATCAAGACGACTTCCGAGCAACCAAATATTTAATTGTTTGAACATTTGTTAAAAATAAATAACATAAATAATTTAAATTTTTCTTGGGTAATCACTATGCTATAAAAATATTTTAACAGCATTTTAAGTGAATAAAGGTATTGTACTGGAAGTGGTTAGGTCTTTCTACTAAAGGAAGATTTTGTACGGCATTATTTGCTTTACCTACATCTCTGAACACAAACGCGAATTACGTATTGGAATATTATTTCCCTAAGTATATTGCGCTGATTTCATAGTTAACACACTAAGAATATTTGAAACAAAACAAAATTCATATAATTTCATTTTGGTACATAATCCTAACGGCAAATTGAACATCTGCATATTTGGAGTAAAGTCGTTTGACAAGAGATGATCTCTGAAGGAACTTGCGACCGGGGAACCTATCATCAGAGGCCTGAGTGGCAAAATGTCCAGACTTCTCCAGGATTATCAAAGTGAGTTGATTCCAAGAAGAGACAAGATGTCTGTAAAGGCTGTGAATGGTTATTAGGAGGTCGCCTTCAGAAGTCAGGAGATATTAGATGGCCCCTAGCACTTCAAGAAATGTTAACGAAACAATGAAGCCCTTCTGAATGAGATACAGCGGGAATTCTGGCAACTACACAGCCCATTCAGTACTCCATGTATATGTTCCTAAATGAAGGTAAAATTGGAAATATTTTTAAATTGTTGCAGTTTTCATTTGTCTTTACTGTTTTTGTTTACTTGTGTTCATTTTTAATTCAGATTAAAATTTTACCACTCCCAATGAACAGTAAAGCAAACTTAAATCCCACCATGCCTACATCCGACAACTCTTCAACCACTTTAATCATATCGATAGAAAAAGATACTAGTCGACTCATGCACTCCATAATTCTATTTATGAAATATATTTAATATTTTATTTTTTTTATTTTTTTTATACAAATTTAAAAAAACAAAAATCTCCCTTGGTTTAAAAAAATGACCCAATCTCTCATGGTATAAATTAGAAATCAAATCCAATGTGCGGGCCATAAAGTGTGATGTATATTAACATATCTTATAATGAAGACATTAATTTTAATATAGCTATAAAGTGGAGGACAAAATGTCCCAATTGGTTTTTAAAAGCAGTAAATCTAACAGATTATTGTATTTCATTTAAACTGTAGTCATTATAGAGAGGATAAAACCAATTACCCATGCCGTAACTATGTGCATCACAGTATAAACCCTGTTGGGCCACTCAGGTAGCCAAATTTGTCATTTATAAAGGCACCATTGAAGTGACTCATGATTTACGTCTGAAAGTTGGTTGTCCAGTTTCATGCGTGTGCATTGAGTGACACTCCAATATGAATGTCCTACTCATCTTAAGAGACATGCGGACATTTCCAAAATAGCGCACCGTTTTTTTTGAACCCGGGTTGTTTGCATATTTTTAAAATCCCTCTTATAGCACTTTATTTTTGAAGAGCGGCGGCCCCCAATTTTTCAAAAATTTGGAGATTTTTTACACGTGTTGCAATTGTAACTGTCCTAGTAACTATACCTGTGAATGTTAATCTCGAAATGTTTCCTATGTGTCACAAACGGAGGAATTTGTACAGAAGAATCATTATTATCGGGGCTCCCCCGATAATATGTCACAACGGCTGCTGGAAAAGCCCTTCCAATGTGAAAATAGCCGGGAAATAGCGGCATATACGTGTCTACACGGTGTCTACGCTCATCCATTAGTTGTTTAATAGTTCACGCAAGTCATTTTTAGAGGTTATTTTCTCGAGGTGGGCACTATTTCATCAATGACTGAGATAAACGTAGCATTCCAGCTCCGCCGTTAAGTCCAATCTAGGGATCCCAATTGTAATTACCAAATCGCTTATTTTGGAGAAATACGCATTTTTTAGCATTGCCGTTCGCAGATATAGTTTCATAGACAAGTACCAAACGTAACTGTGATCAAAAATATCAAATTTTAAATTGGGTGCGCTCTTCAAAAAATGTGCTATTATTGCTTTAAGCGACTTAACATATTTTAAGATCACCATGCAGTGAATCGCTGAATGGCACGTCGTTATTTAAACGATCACTGATATGATTTTAAATTTTCTGTCGTGCATGGACGAAAAATCAGAGCCTGGGGACAATTACGAAAGCATGGCCATTTCAAACAGTGTTTTGAAACGTTCTTCTGTAGGTTGTTCTACAACCGATAATGGTCAAAAGTAAAGAAATTCGGTATCCCGCTTGTCCCTTTAAGTCCCGCTTTTTAAACTTAGAACGGTGCCATTTTTGTGAGACAACACATATATCCGCTAAAAGTCGAACATCCCGTCGCACACGGGCTTTTATTTGTTAGTACATAACTGCATGCTTTGACTAATTGAGATGTTTAGAATAAAATTTAAACGTGATCATTCCCCTTTAAATATAACTTGAGGTCATCTAACAATATATTTCACTTATGTGAAAAATTTGACCAAAGGAATAACATTGATGATTTGAAATCTGGGTTTTTTTCATTTAAAGGCTCACTCAGAGTGATTTCTAATAACTAGTGAAAAGTTAACTCAAATCGAGGTCTTTCATCTAGAACATCACAATCTTGTAGAAAATTCCGGATGCGGAAGTTTGCTTTACCATTATCATATGGTACGTTATGTTATCTTACATTAGTATAATAGATTGTTCTACATGAAAACAAAAATTGAATTGAGAATTTGAGGCGCCTATCTCAATTAAAGTTGACTTTTCTTAAGTAATACACACAAAAAGTATATTTGGAATAAATAACTGAGTGAGAAGTTAAGTATGCTTACGTGTTTAGATTCGGATGTTATCTTCAGGCCAAGTCTACGGGCTGCACAAGAGAAGTATTTGTTGCCTGTCCCCCAATGCCAGGGCACATCTATGTGAGAACCATATTAGCGGGGAGGGTCCTGGCTCAGAGCATAGAAAATCCATCAGGTATATTTATAAATACAACATGAAATTACTTAAATGTCATAGAAACAACTGGCACGTTTTGAAACTAGTTCGCAGGGGTTGTTAAAGCTTTAAGAGATGATTCCAAAAAAGAACTAAAACCACTTTTCTTGGTCTGAGAAAAATCGGATGTTCGAAATGTCACGTCACTAATGCGGGTATACATAAAGCCACATGCTGACAATGAAAAAGGCATATAATGTCGGTTGACTTGGAGTGTTGTGTTTAAAGTATATATGAATCATTTTCCTAATTTGTAGGGAAAACAGTCCCTCTTTACACGAAAACCAAAAATGAGTGCTGATGAAATAGCAAGTAAGTTATTAATCAGATCTAATATTTGAGTCAATCAAACTCCGTTGGTTGTGGTTGGTATACGGTCACCCGAAATTCATAAAGAAAATGGGCTTGTGGAGAGAGAAGAAAAACCACAAAGAGAAAGTAGAAGCTCTCTACAGTATCAAAGACGACTTCCGAGGCAAACACAAAATTAAGTGTTTGAACATTTGTTTAAAATAAATAACATAAATAAATTAATATTTTTTGCGTAATCAATCTGTATAAATTATTTTAAGCAAGCCTTTTAAGTGATAAGGGTATTGTACTGGAAGTGGTTTAGGCGGTTATACTAAAAGGAAGATTTGTCCCAATTATTTGCTTTACTACATCTCTGAACACAAACGCGAATTACGTATGGGGAATATTATTTCCGAATATATTCCGCTGATTTCATAAGGTACACACTAAGAGTATTGACAAAACAGAAAACCAGATTAATTTATTTGTAAATCCTAAGGGCAAAATTGAGCTCTGCTAATTTGGAGTAAAGTCGTTGGACAAGAAGATGTCTGGTGAAGGAACTTGCGACCAGCACTATCCTCAGAGGCCTGAGTGCAAAAATGCCAGGACTTTCTCCAGAGATAAACAAAGTGAGTTGATGCCAAGAAGAGGACAAGGATGGCGAGGTAAAGGCTGTGAGGAGGTTATTTAGTCGCCTGCAGAAGTCAGGAGATATTAGATGGCCCCTAGCACTTCAAGAAACTGTTACGGAACAATGAAGCCCTTCTGAATGAGATACAGCGGGAATTCTGGCAACTACACAGCCCCAAGTAAAGTATCCATGTAGATGTTCCTAAATGAAGGTAAAATGGAGAAAAAATATTTTAAATTGTGCAGTTTTCATTTTCTGAATGTTTTTGTTTACTGTTTCATTTTGTAATTCAGAGGTAAAATAATTTTACCACATCCAATGAACAGTAAAAGGCAACTGAAATCCCACCTCCTACATCAACAAACTCTTCAAACCACGTTTAAGCAGTATCGATAGAAAAAAGATAATCTAGTCGACGTCATGCAATCCATGGTATATATTATGAAAGAGTAATTGGTACAATAATTCTTTAGAAACTTCACAATTTAAAAAAAAAATCTCCTTGGTTTAAAAATGACGCAATCTAGGGTATAATTAGAAAATCAGAAAAATCCAAGTGGCGGCCATAAAGTGTGAGTATATTAAAAATATCTTTATGAAAGACCAATTATATTTATAGAATTAAATAAATGGAGGGACAAAAATTGTCCCTTGGTTTTTAAAAGCAGTAAAATTAACAAGATTATTGATTCAGTTAACTGAGTCCATATAGAGAGATGAAACAAATACCCATGGAGTAACTATGTGCATCACATTATAAATCCCTGTTTGGCCACTCAGGTAGCAAAATAGGTCATTATAGACACATTGCATGCTCAAATTGATTTACGTCTGAAAAGGTGGGTTGTTCAGTTTAATGCGTGTGTCATGGTGGACTCCAATATGAATGGTCGTACTACACATTAAAGAGACATGAGGACATTCCAAAAAGAAGCGCCACCGTTTTTTGAACCCGGGTTGTTTGCATATTTTAAAGAATATTAGAACATTTTTTTGAAGAGCGCCCCCAATTTTTCAAAAAAATTTGGAGATTTTTCACGGTTGCATTGGGTAAAACTGGCTAGTAAACTAACTATACCTTGAAGGTAAGCTCGAAACTGTCTATGTGTCACAAAAGAAGAATTTGGTACTAGAATAATTATGATCGGGGATCCCCCGATAAATTCAAACGGCGCTGGATACGGCATTCCAATGTGAAATAGCCGGACATAGCGCCATGTACGTGTCTAGCTAATCCATTAGTTGTTTTATTTTAATAGTTCAGGCAAGTCATGTAGAGGTTATTTTGTTCTTCGAGGTGGCACTATTTCATCATGGACGGAATAAACGTAGATTTCCAGCTCCGCCGTTAAGTCCAATCTGGGATCCAATTATAATTACAAAAATCGCTTATTTTGT
>JAMKCH010071340.1:0-20457 GCA_023653785.1 Ophioderma brevispina
TCGAGTCCCTTTTTACAGTTATTTGCACGTTTTGAGTCCCGGCTAACAGTCAAAACGCCGTTATTTTAAGATCATTTTTAACAGTGTGTGTGTGCGAGCTCTTCGTTTCCTAAACACCGCCATAACCCCTCCTTTTTGCGTTCTCTATACACTTTTGGAGGACGATGTGAAGACACAAGGTTGTGTCTTCACATCGTGTCGTCCTGTCTCCTTATCAGATTCTCTGACTGTTGCACCCTAACAACTGTCATTCTATGCTTCTGTTCTACTTCCTAGATAATGGTATCCTTTCGTCGTCTCCTTTCATAATCCGTCCCCTTCGGGCTTCATCGTCAACTAGCTGCTGCCGAACTATGTCTTCTATTCCAACACGTTTCCTTTCTCCGTCTGTTTCTGTGTCCATTCTCTCTTCCTCTTACCATCAATGTCACTTCCAGAATCACTACAGCCTGTCTCAAAAAAAATGGTACAATCAAAAACCGATTTTTTTTTCAATATTATATCTCAACATAAATAAGTCGTATTGTACATCACATTAAAGAGAAAATACCAGGCTTTCCAGGATTTTTTGTTTCATCTCATTTGCTTGTTTCAAGTTTACTGCGGAACACAAAAATCGAGTTTGTGCCACTTTCTGGTTGAGTGAAAACGGTGAATGAATTTGTTAAACGTAAGTTATTCACACTTGAGCAGATATGAAAATCTTTAAAAAGGGATTAACTTCATAAAGAAACTCTAAAATTTACTTAATGGTGGAAGTTGTGATCAGTAAGTTCTGGCTTTAAGATAAAGTGAATAACATTCGACATACTGTTCTTTGTTAGAAGAGAACCATGAGCGTACAGCCGGCGTACAACAACCTGGAGGAAAGAGTTTTTATGGTCTTGAAGTATCATGAAAAGCAAATTCCTACCAACATTTTGATACTTTGCTTCCAATTCAAATTTTTATTGACTTCAATAATTAGTAATGCACAAAGATAGTGCACTATTCTTAAACCATTTCTTTGGATTTGGAGTGTTTATTTTGGTTGCAATTACATTCCTTCTGGCATGATTTTAACAGATACCAATTTTGAAATAAATTCAAAGTTCCATTTCATTGACGTGCAATAAGTATTTGTATTGTTTATTATTTATGAAAATAAGATATTTATCATTGAACTGATTATGTTGACTATTAAAACTTGTGTCGATAAAACTAGACTTCTTTTGTTACTTTAATCTGAGTTTTGTTTCTCTTGTCAAGTTGCAATCTTTTGTTTTGAGGTTTAAGACAGCATGGCATAACTGGGCGAAGCAACTCTGCCCATGCATAAAAGTGGCACAAAATTTATTTTGGTGTGTTGCATTAAATTGATTATATCTCTGGATTGACAAGAGCAAATAAGATGAAACAAACACCATTGAAAAGCCTGGTCTTTGTTCCTTAATATTATGCCAAGTAAGAGTGACTTATTTTGAAATTTCATATTTAACCAATTTTTTTTCTGATTGTACCATTTTTTTAGACAGGCTGTATACATCATGACTGTAAGATAAGAGAGAACAAAGAAAAGGATATAAATTACTGGAAATTAACATCAAGATACTAAAACTAAAGTACAGACTAAAACCTCATAGAGGTAATTTATTAACACACTTGAACGTCAAAAAATAACAAATCAAATAGTAATACTACTACTAATAAAATATATCTATACGAATACAGTACAATAGTAGTGATTGCACATGAAAATCAGTGTCATTTTTACGTTAAGTGTTAAAGAGATAAATTAGTACTCGTTGCCATTTATGATCTGTTTTTATACCAATATAATTGTTATTATTTGAATTAATTAGAATTTGATTATATTTTCTAATATCATTTACGAAAATAAAATATGATAAATTCCTTCTTCTGGTTGTGTTGTACAGAATCTTTACCTTATATATTGACGATACAGCAAACATGAGCAGATAATTCAGAATTTTATACTATGATTTCCATAACTCATATCCTCTAATAATTAACTTCATGTTTATTTCACAGTCTACGTTAAACACTTGAGATACCAATTGCTTCCATTTGTACCAAAAACTCCCAACCATGCTACACTCAATAAATATACACAATGGGCTCTGAAATTAGTTTAAAATGTCATGAATCTAGACATTGACCTCTTTGCATCACATTTCATTCAAAAAATACCTTTAAAACTCCATTATGATGAGAGGTTGGCTACTTGCTTAAGACCCTCCAAATTCCTGTTGTGTTGTATAACAGACGTACTGGCTATCCACTGATATCTGTGCAAATGTCGAAGGGAATCAAACATGATTTTTGTTGGTACTCAGTAGAAATATGCATTAAATGTAAATAAAATATGGATAAAACTTTTCGGGAAAACAGTCCGAACGGTCCTTTTGTCATTTAACTACATAGACTTTATCGGATATCCTGATGAAGGGAGCCCTCATTGACAAGAAATCTGAATATACATGCACAAAGCTTAATCTTGATCTAGATACCGGGGTCAATGTACTTTTTTGGAATGAAAACATGACTTTTGGCCAGCAGGCAGGGTCACCAGGATTTTTGCCCAGCTACAGCGGACGCAATTAACAACCCTGGTGCCTCACATGAAATGGATGTCACATTCAACCAGGGCATTTCGGTTACTAAACATGCTGCTTCTATAACCTATAGAAGTGATAATAGCTACTGACTTAACATAATTTACCATATCCGAATCAGACAATTTCCACTTAAACAAGGCGGTTCTCGACCACAAAGGTCCCCCGCCCTCGCGATAGTAAATGTGAGGGAAATATAAATTTTAAGATCACAGGGAGAATGGTGATGGAAAAGGGTCTCAAACCACTGAGGCTGCTGCAATAGCAGTTTTTTGCAATTTGACGGTATCAAAATTTGACTACATTGACCATACAACTACTTTGTAGTTAATGTGGTGACCTTAGATGAACCGACCCTACTTGACACCTTGAATTACCTTCACAATTGGCGGTTTAGTAAATGTTGACCACAGATCCACAAAGTTTCATGACCACCACATGTTGAGTTAGTTGAACCTTGAATACCCCACGACCTTGAATGACCTTCACGAATTTCGGCAATGAATGCTTTACTACACCCATCAGTTATCATGACCATACTACCATGTGTATGGAATTTGACCTTGGATTTTTTTGACCCCACATGACCTTGCCATGACCATCAAATTTTTTGGCCTGAATTTGACCGCACCCCAACCAAGTTTCATCATCCTACCACATACTTAGTGTATTTGACCTTGGATGACCCCACATGACCTTGAAATGACCTTCATTGTTTGGCACTGACTGCTGACCACACCCACCAATTTCATCATCCTGCCACCCTACTTAGTGTTTGACCTTGAATGACCCCACTTGACCTTGAAATGACTTCATTTTTTGTTGGCAGTGAATGCTGACTACCCCACCAGTTTCATCATCCTACCACATTGACAAGGGATATAGCAATTTAATTCCGTTTGACCTTGAATGACCCCGCATCGACCTTGAATTGGAACCTTCAAATTTTTCGGCACTGAATGTTGACCACAAACCCACCAGTTTTCATCATCATCCTGCCACAATTGCCAAGGCTTTTTAATAGTCATTTAATTATCCCATTTTGTGGACAAATTTGACCCTATTTTTGCCATATTGCCTTTGATGACCCCATGCCACATGACCCATCTCCGACTCCAATCCGCCGGCCCTACTTGAAGCGACATCTATTGTGGGCGAAGATGCAACCCATACGTCTTCAGATAAAAAAGATATCGTGTTACAAGTTTGGTAGCAATTTAACCTATTTTTGACCATATTTGACCTTTGACCCATGACACATGACCCACTTCAATCCAGGCCAACGTGTACCTTGAGATACATCTATGTTTCAAAGATGGACACCCACGCTTGCTAGATCCAAAGATATTGCGTGGACACACCCACACACACACACACACGCACACCACGGACGAAGAGCATTTCTATAGTCCCCCCCTTCGCCAACAGAAGTGGCGGGGGACCATAAATTCGTTTTGGCATGGATAAGAGTTATAAAAATATTAATTGCAATGCCCAATTGATGTTTCTTCTATTAAATATTTTGAATTTCCCGTACTTTTCCATTCTTTTTCATGATCAGTATCTGCATCAAAGAGATTTTTCCAATGCTTCCACAAAATGGTTCATCTCTGACTGCTATTAAAATATTATAGATTTGTTTTTTGTATTCATTTTTTTAATTTTTTTATTTTTTTTCATATCTTTTGTTATCTGTAATCATTAATTGGTTGTCAGGAAGACAGAGTCACGTTGTTATTTTAATTTGAGTCCCTTCCAATTGTTATGGCACGGCTGTCTTTAATTTTGGCAAATTAAACATATGTTTGGGCATTTTTACAAATGTACAACTCCTCCAAGTTTAATAAATCTATTTATTTCAATACATCACTTAAATAAACAATACCCGCTTTCTTCCTCTTATAAACACCATACTTGTGTTTCTCCAATTTGACCTAATTACTATTTCCCCACCAAACTTGGTTTGAGAGCCTCCCCACTCAGAGGAAATTGATGTGTTTTTTTCTTTTAATATAACAAACACATGTCTCTCATTATATCTTGATAGATTTGGGAATTCTGTTATTTACAATTTATTTTCACATCGGTGATGTTGCATTCAATTTTTCAATGAGAATCTTTGCCACCAATAACTCACAACCAATAGGTCGAATAATTTGTTTTCCAATTCCTGCATTATCTCATTAATCAGTCCTCGAGAATCCATTTGATTTGAATAGCTAAATCTACCATTTTGAGGCCACCATACTCATGTAAACCGGTAATTGTTCTCTTCACCTTTTCTTTCTTTGAGCTCCATAAAAATTGAAATAAACAGTATTAGCATCTTTGATTACATATTCTGGTGTAATGTAATGAAGGACAGCTGTACAGTAATGGGAAATACCTAAGTTTTTACTGATTAGTTTTTTCAAATTTGTATGTTTTCTTGATTTTCCATCCTTCAAGCATTCTCTAGGTTTCTTTAACCTATTAGACCATTAAGTGTGGGTGTGCTTTTCATGTTTTTAACTAAATATACTCTAAACATTACTGGGTTTTATAGGCCCCCACCTTATAGTATTCACACTATAATCCGTTGGGCTTTGCTGGCCAAGCCAAGACCGTCCGTTTATTTTTTTGTTTATCATAACTCCTCCCTGAAACTTTACTGAATTTGTGATAGACTACGGCAAGCAACGCATTTTTCCACGGCATATCACACATGCTGATATGGGCAGGCCCTAACGTATTCCTCTTTTAATATCAAAAGATTCTGAAAGATTAACCTTACAGAAACACAGCTATTAATGTTACGATACAAAGTTAGAAACCTATTTTCTAAATTGCTCCTTAAATCCATTTTACCAAAAACCTTTTCAATGTAATTTTTTTCCTAGCGGTCGAATGCTTTTCTCTCTAAAGTCGACAAATAAAATAGCACCATCTTTGCTCGTTTTTGATATAATCTATAACATCTTCTATTCTACAATATTTGCCCCCGCTAAAGCGACCTTTAATAAAACCTGTTTGTGGGTTCAAGATAATAAATTTTTCCCACACTTTTTTGAAACGCAAAGATAAAACCACTAGTAACATATTTTATACTCGTAGTTTAGGAGTGAGATTTGGGACGCCAAGGTCAAAATTGTTTCTTTTTCAATTCACCTTTTTTATACAACAGGGTTCAAATTCCATTTCTTTGAGGAAATGACAGTTTGACCCCTTTTTAAATCCTTCATTTTTTTTTTACTTTTTATATATTTTTCTATTTTGGTTGAATTAAAGCCTTATAAACCCGGTGTTAAACCCATCGAACCCTGGTGCTTTATTGTTCTTTTAGGTTTTTAACAGCTTCTTTACAGTTCTTCTGTCGACAATTCACCTTCACATAACAGAGGCATCTTCATCAATTCAATTTTTTTTACATTTATTTCTCCGAATACTTTTCTATTTCATGGGTCTTAAAGGAAAGATATGTCAGGATTCTGAATATTTTGAAAATTTGGTATGGATGGAAAGCTTAAGTACGTAATTTACATATAAATCAAATAAGTTGAAATTGTCCACATTTGTTGAGTATTTTTTTTTTGCCCTTTTAAAATTTTCCCGCCCAGTAGCTTACTTACCGAAAACGATTCCGTCCGCCAAATCCACATCGGCAGGCAAATGGTGACGTAAAAGTGATGACCATCATATCGCAAAAGTGTTTGCCACTTTTTCCTATTCGGGTGAACTGCCAGGGGGGTAGGACACTGCCTCCTAACAGGGACTGCCATAGTAAATTCCCGTAGCAGTTCCACAAATTACCGTTGGAATCCCCAAAGCCCAATCGTCGAGCAGGTCGTGTCCTACCCCCCCTGTGAACTGCGATCGATTTGTTTTTTATATCAATATATTAAAACACAACGAAATGAAAACAAATATGTCATTCTGTAACTTATTTTCATATTTTATTATTACTTTCATTAATCCATCAATTTTACAGGTCAGCAATCAATAACAATTCGAGTCAACACGATGTGTTGGTCCATCACTTTGACGTCACGAGGAGAGCAAAATTGGGGCTCTTTTTGATCAATAACATGGCGAAAAATCCGCCCGTTTCTTTCGTATTCAAAAAGCAAAAATTAAAAATGCCTCTATTTTGTTTAAATTTTACAATCAAATTGGTATTATTTTTTTCGGGATCGTGATGTAATTGTACATATATTTTATGAATTTAATTTCAAACTGAGCTTGAACAAATCTTGACCTATTTCTTTAAAAAAATTATAAAACTCTGAATACTGGTGAACCATTTCTTTTTATATACCATTTGTATCATTTACTTTTTTGCCATTTTTGTTTTTTATTTCGTAATGCCCTTCTTTACTGCTCTAACTAACTACTACTAATTGCTCTATCAAAACATTTTTCTAGGCCCATAAAATATTTACTATTTTTTTCGGTCGCCGCCCTTATATTTTACCTCTTGAGCCGTCGTTTTGCAAAAGCAAAAACCTTTTGGGTTCTTGAAGAATCAGTTTGTTCTCAAGTTTGTTTTTACTTTTCTTTGTACTCTTTTCCTCATTTTTTGAGGATCAATTTCCCATTATGGTTTTCAAGTTGTTTCAACACAGTGTTTTTCTAATTGCTCATTTCTTTCTCTTTGTTATGGTGGCTACTTGCTTACTTTTCCTTTTTGCTTTAGTCTATTGTAAACGTATCTCGTACATTTATTTTACAGTTTTCCCGTTAATTGTTTTTGACAGAATTGCATTTTTTTTTGTCAAAACTTCGCTTTCGCGTCCGGATAACTCTTTATCTCTTATCTTTTAATAGTACAAATCATTAGTCAAACAGAATTAAATTTCCAATAACTGGACCATGGAGTTCTTTCGACAGTGTTAATTTCAAAGAAATTGCATTGGATTCTGATTTATTGCCGACGAATAAATCAACAGAGTGAACAAAATATTTCTGATGCTTACATAACAACCAATATTCAATCTTGAAACTATTTCAAGACACTTGCCTCCAATTTTTTTCTTTTTCGGATGCGTTGCGCATATAGTGTAGGCTGGTAAATGTCATACTACAGCCGTCGTGTATTTTTAGCTTTTCTCTCGTTTGGTATTGAAATGTGGGTTATTGGCGTCAATTTGGACCTCATATTCGTTTAGAATACCAATTATAATGGAATTTGTGTATTTTGGCGGGCCATCTGTGGCTTTGACACCCTAAAATCGTTTTTCAAAAAATTCCAAGATATTTTTCCAACAGTTACACCCAAGACAAGAATCAATGGAATTTTGCTTTTACCAGAAACAACACGACGGCTGTATTTAATACAGCCTACCTATATGGCGGAAAACGCATCCGAAAAAAAAAAACTTTAGCAAGTTCTTTGAAAATAGCTTCAAGAATTGAATATTGGTTGTGATTAAGCTCAGAAAATATTTTGGGTTCACTCGTTTGATATTCGGCCTGCAATCAATCAGATCACATGCAATTTCCTTGAAATTAACACTGTCGAAAGAAATCATGGTCAAGTTATTGGAATTTTTTTAATTCCTGTTTTGACTAATGATTTGTACATCAGATAAGATATAAAGAGGTTATCCGAGACGCTAGTGGAAGTTGAAAAATGCAATTTGTCAGACAATTAACGGGAAAACTGTAAAATCATGTAACGCGATTTTACAATAGACTACACAAAAGAAATGTAAGCAACAAGAGAAGATGAGTCAATTTAGAAAACCTGTGAACAACTTGAACATGATTGGGAAATGATCCTCAAAAATGGGAAGAGTACAAGAAAGTAAAAACAAACTTGAGAACTGTATTCTTCAGAACAAAAGGTGCAATATACGCTCAGATAAAAAAGGCGGCGAAAAAATAGTCAAATATTTATCGGGCCTAGAAATTAGAGCATTAAAGAGTGCATTACAGAAATAAAACACAAAAATGGCAAACAAAGTAAATGATACAATGGTATATAAAAAGAAATTGTTCACCATTATTTCAAGTATTATAATTCTTTTAAAGGAAATATGTCAAGATTTTTTGTCAGGAGTCAGTTTTGACTTACTTCATAAAATATATGTACATACATACGAATTCCGAAAATAATACAATTTGATGTAAAATTAACAAAATAGAGGCAATTTTATTTTTTGCTTTTTTGACAGACGAAGAAAACGGGCGGATTTTTTCGCCATGTTTTCATTGATCAAAAAGAGCCAATTTTTGCTCTCCTCGTTGCGTCAAAGTGATGACCAAAACCTCGTGTTGACTCGATTGTTTATTGCTGACACTGTTAAATTGATGGATTATGAAAGTAATCATAAACATAGAAATAGTTACAGAATGACATTTTTGTTTCATTTTCTTGTGTTTTAATTATTATTTATATACAAACACTCGATCGCAGTTCACGGGGGTAGGACACGACCTGCTCTATTTGGGCTTTGGGGGATTCCAAACGGTAATTTGTGGAACGCTACGTGCATTTACTATGGTAGCCTGTTAGGATGGCATGCCTACCCCCCTGGCAGTTCACTCGAATAGGAAGTGGCACACTGCGATATTATGTCATCACTTTGACGCAACCATTTGCCTGCGATGTGGAGTTGTCAATCGTTTCGATTAGCTATTTGGGCGGAAAATTAAAAAGGCAAAATACTCAACAATGTGGCCAATTTTCAACTTTAATTTTGATTTATATGTAATCTACGTATACTTAGCTTTCCATCCATCCAAATGTTCCAAATATTCAGAATCATGACATTTTCCTTTAAGACCCAATGAAAAGAAAAGTATTCGGATGAAATAAAGTAAAAAAAAATTGATGATGAAGATGCTCTTTATGTGAAGGTGAATTGTCAACGAAGAATGTACGAAGCTGTAAAACCTAAAGAACAATCAAGCACCAGGTTCTGATGGTTTACACACGGTTTTATAAGCTTTTTGGGATGACATAAAGACATATGAAGCTTCATAAATGAAAGGCTTTAAAAAGGTCCAACTTTCATTTCCTCAATACCTGGAATTTTAACTCTGTTGTATAAAAAGTGAAAAGAACAATTTTTGACATGGCGGTCCAATCTCACTCCTACACTACGATTATAAAATGTACTATGGTTATCTTTGCGTTGTCAAAAGTGATGGGAAAATTTTATTAATCTTGAACAAACAGGTTGTATTAAAGGTCGCTTTAGCGGGCAAATATTCGTATAATAGAAGAGTTTATAGATTAATCAAAAACGAGCAGATGGTGCTATTTTAATTTGTCGCTTTCAGAAAGGCATTCGAACACCCTAGGACAAAATTAACCTTGAAAAATGTTTGGTAAGGGATTTACGGAGCAATTTAGAAAAAGGTGGGTTTTCACTTTTTGGGTCTCGTAACATTAATAGCTGTGTTTCTGTTTAAGTGGTTTCTTTCAGAATCTTTGATATTAAAGAGAATACGTTAAGGCTGCCCATTATAGCACTGTTGTTTATTATTGCCGTGGAAATGCTGTCTGCTTGCCCGTAAAACGCTATCAACAAATTCAGTAAAGTTTCAGGATTATGATAAACAAAGACAAAACTGAAGGTCCCTTTGGCTTGGCCAGCAAGCCCAACGATTAGTGTGACATACTATAATGTGGCCTATAACCCATTAATGTTTATGAGTATATTTTAGTAAAAACTGGAAGCAACACACACTTCCTGGTCGAATAGTTAACAGAAACTCAGAGAAATGCTTGAAAGGAGGGAAATCAAGAAAAACATACAAATTTTGGAAAACTACTATCATTAAAACCTTGAGGTATATCCCAATTACTGTACAGTGCTACTTCATTAACTACACAGAATATGTATCAAAGAATGCTAATATATGTTATTTCACTTTTTTATGGAGCTGACAGAAAGAAAAGGTGAAGAAGAACAATTACCGGTTACATGGAGTATGGTTGCCCAAAATGGTAGATTTAATATATACCAAATCAATGGATCTCGAGACGCTTAATGAGAAATGTATAGGAATTTGGAACAAATTATCGACCTATTGGTTTGATTTAATTGGGTGGCAAAGAATTCGCATTGAAAATAAAGAAGGCAACACACCGATGTTAAATAATTGTTCATACAGAATTCCCAATGCTATCAAGATATATAGAACCTGGTGGTTTGTTTAAAAGAAAAAACACATCAAATTCCTCTTAGTGTGGGAGGCTCTCAAACCAAGTTTTGTGGGCAATAGTAATTAGGTCAATTTGGAAACAAGTACTGGTGTTAATAAGATGAAGCAAGCGGTATTGTTTCTTTAAGTGATTTATGTAAATATAGATTTATAAACTCTTGGAGGATTGTCACATTGTAAAATGCCCACATATGTTTTAATTTGCAAAAATTAAAGACAGCCTTGCCATACAATTGGAAGACTCAATTAAAAATACAACGTTGATCTCTGTATTCCTGACAACCATTAATGATTAAGATAAAAAGATATGTCTATTCACATTTCAAAATTGAATACCAAACCAATCTCTAATATTTTAATAGAATCCAGAGATGAACTATTTTGTGGTGACGCCTTGGAGAAAATATCTTTGATGCAGATACTGATCATGAAAAAGAATGGAAAGTATCTGGAATTCAAAATATTTCATAGAGAAACAATCAAATTGGGGCAATTGCAATTTAATATTTTATATAATCTTATTCCATGCAAAACGATTTTGGTCCCCCCCCGCCAACTTCTGTTGGCGAAGGGGACTAATAGAAATGCTCTTCGTCCGTGCGTGTGTGTTTGTGTGTGTGTGTGTCCCACGCAGTATCTTTTGATCTAGCAGCGTGGGTGTCCATCTTGGCAACATAGATGTATCTCAAGTACACGCTGGGTGGATGCTGAAAGTGGGTCATGTGTCATGGGTCAAGGTCAAATATGTCAAAAATAGGGTTAAATTGCTACAACCTTGTAAACACGATACTTTTTATCTAAGCAAGTATGGGTGTCCATCTTCGTCACATAGATGTCGCTCAGTAGCGGCGGATGAGTTCGGAGATGGGTCATGTGGCTGGGTCAAAGGTCCATCTGGTCAAAAATAGGTCAAATTTGTTCCAAATGGGAATTACATTGCTATAAGCCTTGGCAATTGTGGCAGATGATGAAACTTGGTGGGTGTGTCAACATTCAGTGGCCAAAAAATTGAAGGTCAATTCAGGTCCATGCGGGTCATTCAAGGTCCACGGAATTAAATTGCTATAGTCCCTGTCAATTGTGGTAGGATGATGAAACTGGTGGGTGTAGGCAGCATTCACTGCCAAAAAAGTGAAGGTCATTTTCAGGTCATGTGGGGTCATTCAAGGTCAAACCCTAAGTAGGTGGCAGGATGATGAAACTTGTGGGTGTGGTCAGCATCAGTGCCAACACTTTGAAGGTCATTTCAAGGTCATTTGGTGTCAGCCAAGGTCAAATCACTAAGTATGTGTAGGATGATGAAACTTGGTGGGGTGTGTCAACTTCAGTGCCAAAAATTTGAAAATTTTTAACAAAATTTTCAAGGTCTTTCAAGGTCATGTGGGGTCATCCAAGGTCACATCCATACACATGGTGTATGGTCATGAAAACAGATGGGTGTAGTAGCATTCTTGCGAAATTGTGATGTCATTTCACGGTCGGGGGTTATTCAAGGTCAATAACTACAACATGGGTGGGTCATGAAACTTTGTGTCTGTGGTCAACATTTCTAAACCGCAAATTGTGAAGGTCATTTTCAAGGCAAGTGGTCATCTACTGGGGGGGGGGGTCAAATAACTCCAAGTAGTTGTATGGTCAAGTAGTCAACTTTTGATACCGTCCAATTTCAACTGCTATTGCAGCAGCCTCAGTGGTTTGAGAACTTATTTCCATCACATTCTCCCTGTGACTTAAAATTATATTTCCCTCCATTTACTATCGCGATGCGGGACCCTTTGGGTGGTTCGAAACCGCCTTGTTTAATGGCAATTGTCTGATTCGGATATGTGTAAATTTATGTTATGATTTCAGATAGCGATTATCACTTCTATAGTTATAGACGCAGTACATGTTTAGTAACCGAATGCCCTTGGGTTGGAATGTGCCATCCATTCCTGGTGAGGCCCCCGTTTTTAATTTCTGTCATCGCTGCTAGCTGGGCCATCCTGGTTACCACTGCCTGGCTGCAAAAGTCGTGTTTCTTCCAAAAAAAGTACATTGACCCCGTTATCTAGATCCAAGGATTAATCTTTGTTCTGTATATCAGATTTCTTGTCAATAGGGCTCCTTCATCAGATATCCGAAAGTCTATGTATTTAAAAATGACAAAGGCCCCGTTCGGACTGTTTGTCCCGAAAGTTTTTATCCTATGTTAATTTACATTAATGCATATTTCTACTGAGTACCAACAAAAACATGTTGGATTCCCTTCGACATTTGCACAGATATCAGTGGATAGCCATTACGTCTGTTATCCACACAACAGAAATTTGGAGGGTCTTAAGCAAGTCGCCAACCTCTCTCATAATGGAGTTTTATAAGGTATTTTTGAATGAAGTGTGATGCAAGAGGTCAATGTCTAGATCAGGCCACTTTTAACTAATTTCTGAGCCCATTGTGTATATTTATTGAGTGTAGCCTGGTTGGAAGTTTTTGGTCAATGGAAGCAAGTTGGTACTCAAGTGTTTTAACGTAGATGTGAAATAACCATGAAGTTAATTATTAGAGGATATGAGTTCTGGAATCATAGTAGAAATTCTGAATTTCGGTCATGTTGGCTGTCATCGTCATCATATAAGGAAAGATTCTGTACAACACCACCAAAGAGGAATTTTATCATATTTTATATTTGTTTGTGTTTATTAACATTGTGAAAATATTAATCAAATTCTAATTAATTCAAATAATCACAATTATATTGGTAGAACAGATCATAAATGGCAACGAGTACTAATTTATCTCTTTAACTAACGTAAAAATGACAATGATTTCATGTGCAATCACTACTATTGTACTGTATTCGTATAGATATCTTTTTATTGTAGTAGTATTAACTATTTTATTTGTTATTTTTTGACGTTCAAGTGTGTTAAAATTACCTCTATGAGGTTTTTAGTCTGTACTGCTAATTTAGTTTAGTATCTTATGTAATTTCCATATTTATATCCTTTTCTTTGTCTTCTTATCTTACAGTCCTGATGTTATACAGCCTGTCTAAAAATGGTACAATCAAAAAGACTTGGTAAATTGAAATTTCAAAATAATAAATTTAAAATAGCTGAACACCTTCTTTTGGTCTTAAAAGAAAAGGCTTTCCAATGGTGTTAGTTTTCATCTATTTTTGCTCTTGTCATCCAGAGATATAATCAATTAATGCAACACACCAAAATAAATTTTGTGCCACGTTTAATGCATGGCAGAGTTGCTTCGCCCAGTTTATGCCATGCTCTGTCTTACACCTTTCAAAACAAAAGATTGCAACTTGACAAGAAAAACAAACTCATATTAAAGTAACAACGAATCTCGTTTTATCGACCAAGTTTTAATAGTCACATAATCATTTCAATGAATAAATATCTATTTTCCATAAATATAAACAATACAAATACGTATTGCACGTCACTGAATGGAACTTGAATTTAATTCAAAATTGGTATCTGTTAAAATCATGCCAGAAGGAATGTATGCAACCAAATAAACCCTCGCAAATCAACACAAGAAATGTTTAATAATAGTGCCCTATTTTGTGCATTCTAATATTGACACCAAATAAATTTGAATTTGGGAAGCAAGTCTCAAATGTTGGTAGGATTGTTTGCGTTTCATGATACTTCCAGACCATAAAAACTCTTTCCTCCATGGTTGTTGTACGCCGGCTGTACACGCTCATGTTCTCTTCTACAAAGAACAGTATGTCAATGTTTATTCACTTTATCTTAAGCCAGAACTTACTGTCACACCTTCTCACCATTAGTACTTTTAGAGTTTCTTTATGAGGTTAATCCCTTTTAAGTATTCATATCTGCTCACGTGTGAATAACTTACGTTTAACAAATTCATTCACCGTTTTCACTCAACCAGAAAGTGGCACAAACTCGATTTTTGTGTTCCGCAGTAAACTTGAAACAAGCAAATGAGATGAAACAAAAAATCCTGGAAAGCCTGGTATTTTCTCTTTAATGTGATGTACAATACGACTTATTTATGTTGAGATATAATATTGAAAAAAAAATCGGTTTTTGATTGTACCATTTTTTTTGAGACAGGCTGTAGTGATTCTGGAAGTGACATTGATGGTAAGAGGAAGAGAGAATGGACACAGAAACAGACGGAGAAAGGAAACGTGTTGGAATAGAAGACATAGTTCGGCAGCAGCTAGTTGACGATGAAGCCCGAAGGGGACGGATTATGAAAGGAGACGACGAAAGGATACCATTATCTAGGAAGTAGAACAGAAGCATAGAATGACAGTTGTTAGGGTGCAACAGTCAGAGAATCTGATAAGGAGACAGGACGACACGATGTGAAGACACAACCTTGTGTCTTCACATCGTCCTCCAAAAGTGTATAGAGAACGCAAAAAGGAGGGGTTATGGCGGTGTTTAGGAAACGAAGAGCTCGCACACACACACTGTTAAAAATGATCTTAAAATAACGGCGTTTTGACTGTTAGCCGGGACTCAAAACGTGCAAATAACTGTAAAAAGGGACTCGAAACGTGCAAATGACTGTAAAAAAACGTGATTTTAACTGTCGTGAGTCCCAGCTGCCAGTCAAATCGCTGTTATTTTAATGAACATTTTAACAGTGCAGAGAGGATCAGTTAGAAGCTTCATTTGTATAGGGTTTGGAACACTACCAATGGGCTTACCCGATGGGAAAGAATAGGGACGTAAGCCCAACTAGTAGCAGAAAATCCAGATCCAGAAGTTCGGGAAAGCAGGAGGGACTGCACTTAATACGGAATGTAATGCTATCCAGAGACCAGTGGACTCGCAAAGTAGGAAAGGCGCATAACATGACCTGTGCAAGACAACATGCTGGCAAGCCATTCATGATATTACCGACGCCATATGCAATATCGCCAACGATCATAATCAAGTTTCTGGATTCCCATGCGAGCTGCCAAAAGAGTCAAAGAAGGCTTATTTGGAATTGCTGAATTCCCAAGTGTCTCTGGTGCAATTAATGGTACTCTTGTGCCGATTCCAGCTCCCACTGTGGATGAGCATCTCTTTGTAGAAAGACATTTCATGCAATAAATGTTGAAGTTATTGGAGATGCTAACTTAATGACGCTCTCATGTGGAGTTATTGCGGCAGATTCGAGACGGCTGGCTTCTCGAAGACAACGCATAGACACAAAGACCATGGTTGTTAACGCCAATTCTTAATGCTACTACTGCAGCAGGGAAACGATACAAAAGTAATAATTATGGGAGTATTTTTACCGTGCGACATATCCACGTCAACGCGCTCATGTCGCTGTGCGACAGCCATAATAGGCGCTTAGCACATCAGAGAAACTATAATATCAGAACAGATTTATGCCAAGAAACTCGATATATACACTGTAGATATTCGTGCATGAACATTTTAATAATAGCATTACTGTACTTTTTTAAACCAGTAATTCGTCTTTGAACAAGTCATAATAGACCTTTATAAACGCTGTCTACTGAAGATACATGCATGGAAATTAATTGTCCACGAAACTTGATTGTTTTGTTCTGATTCTTTGCAGGCTGTGGAAATTGGTGCGAAATGTTATCGAATGGTTCTTTGGAGTAATGAAGATGAAATTTCGATGCTTGCAAAAGACAGGGGAATGCCCCACCTTGATCAAGAGATGTGTTGCTGTTGGAGATTTACATAACACATGTATTGCTAATAGAGTACCACTACCAAAGGATGATGACGTGAGGAACCAAGACAATGAAGCTGAAGATACGTCCAGCCCATCTTATAGGACAAATGGAATACAAAAACGACAGCAGCTAATTTGCTTCTAGATTCAAACAGTAGTAAAGATGCACTTACGTTGGTCTTGCATTCAGCCGACGAGTTATCGCCTAGAAGACAGGGGATATTAGAGTTTGCTTGGATCCCAGAGATCTCAACCGTGTTATTAAGAGAGAACATTACAAATTGCCCTTGAGTAAAGAGATGATGGCACAACTATTTTGAGCCAAAGTTTTTAGTAAGCTCGACACAGCTTTCAACTTTCATGACGCCTTTTGGGAGGTACCTTTATTTGAGATTCCCTGTTGAAAAAAATATGGCACCGGAAGCTTACCACCGTACAATACATATGATCTTTGAGAAAATAGACGGCATAGATATTATGATGGATGACATCACAATTTGGGGTTCCAGCAAAGAAAGCAGGACAGAAGACTGCGTGAAGCCCTGAACACTGCAAGACAAGTCAACCTGAAACTAAGCAGAAATGTCAGTTTAGAGTGAACCAGTTGGCATTTATTGGAGATTTCTGAGCGAAGACGGGGTTAAACCATACCCAAATAAGGTTTCAGCCATATAGAACATGGAAAGACCAACATGTAAAACAGATCTTCAGAGGTCCATGGGTATGATCATATACCAAACCAAGTTCATACCATACCTGTCTACAAGAACAACATCCCTCAGACAGTTGTTGAATCAGAAGAACGAGTGGTCATGGAGAGATAGAAATGAAGAACCATGGCAAGACCTGAAGATAATCTTGACTGTTACAGAGTCAGTGCTTTAAAACTTAAAAGTTTTATCACCCAGAAAGAAAAACCAAGATCTCAGCCGATGTTTCAAAATCGGACATTGGAGCGGTAATTCTGCAACAAGATGAATGACAGTTTTATCCTGTTGCGTATGCTTCAAGAGCAATGACAGAAACAGAGGTTAGGTACGCACAAATACAGAAAAAAAAATGCATGGCCTTAACATACGCTTGTGAGAGATTTCACCAGTTTATCTACGGACAGACATTCGAACCTGAGACGGGCCACAAACCTTCAGTGGCAGTGTTTCATAAGCCATTAACAGACTGCCCACTGCGTCTCCAACGGATGTGAATTAGGCTGCGGAGATATGACTTCAATCTTGAATACACACCGCGAAAGTACCTTCACACTGTAGATGCACTATCAAGGGCAGTGGACCCAACTGTAAGAACAACATCACAACTAGAAGAAGATGTCGCAGCCTATGTCAACATGGTGACGTCACATGTACCTGTTACACCATCAAGAATGGAACAGATTAGAGCCGAAACACAGAAAGATACAGATCGTCGGCATGTATTACATAGTGACGGATGTTGAATTTTTATCATTTTTACGAAATAAGGGAAATGGTACTAAATATCAAAGTCTTCAAATATGCCAAGTGTCGAAGCTTGCAAGTACTTAATTAATATTCTTAAACACTTGTTTACGCATTTTCATTGGTTCTTTGCCGTGTGATATTGGACGATATCACACGGTACAGCGAGTACGCGTCAACGCGCTACGCATACGCACTGCTCGGGCCAATCGAAGGCGCATAGTAAACAGCGGACTGATCGATTTAAAACGATTTAAAAAGTCGGGGTAAGTCGGGGTAGTTCGTTGGGTAAAATCTATCATAATTTTATAAATATCGCTTCTTATTTTGAATAAAGTGTTAAAGAATGAGAATAAAGGTATTGTTTTTAGCCTCTGCCGTGTATCTATCGTGTCATATCACACGGGCGACAGCACTATTTTAGCGTACAACAACTCGGCTGCGCCTCGTTGTTCTACTTAAAATAATGCTGTCGCCCGTGTGATATGACACGATAGATACACGGCAGAGGCTAAAAACAATACCTTTATTCTCTAAATCTTAATTTTGACGTATGTTGCATAACAGAGACTTTGGTGTATTACATAGTGACGGATGTTGAACCCTCTGTCATAGAGGTGTATACTTGATGTGCCATCAGGACTTTTTTGAAATACTTTTACTAGTAAATTTTCTCATCTTAAATTTACAATTGACACAAACAAAATCTGTAATTCATAAATATTGCTGTTATTAGAAATTTATATTTACAATTCAAATTCAAAGCGGTGAATCTCGGCAATCTACTCAACATCCGTAATTGTGTAATAAACCAAATTGAGAAGATTCGCGATTACGTACGTTGGTTTGACGGATGTTCGCAAAACGCCGATTGTTGTATTCCATAATGACGGATGCTGAATAGCGCTTTAGGGAAAATTCAATATCCGTCACTATGTCATGAACCTAAACGCCAATTTGTGTAAATTTTGGTGTGACGGATAAGATGAGTAACTTTTCCATGTATTGTTTTAAACATCCGTCACTATGTAATACACCCGACGAGATCTTCAAGATCTGATCAAAGTGATCAATGACGGCCCGCCAGAAGTAGCACAAGAATGCACATCACAGACCAGATAATATTTCGAATGTCCGTGCAGAACTGATAGTGGTAAATGGCATAGTCTACAAAGGCCAAATGATGCTAAGCAAGATCCATGAAGGACACATGGGTATGGAGAAATGTAAGCAGAGAGGAAGATCTGTCATGTTTTGGCCACGTATGAATGCAGACATTGATAGCACAGTGAAGGACTGTTACACATGTCTGCAGCACAAATCAAAGCATCAAGCAAAGCCTTTGCATCCACACCAGGTCCCAGATGGACCTTGGCAGAAGGTCGGAACAGATTGAGTTGGACTCTAAGCACTTCTTGATAGTAGCAAACTACTACTCGGGATATCCGGAAGTGACCCCGCTGTCATCCCTTTCATCCAGAGCTGCAATCCATGAAAGCAATTAGAAGTCTTCAGTTACAACGGACTGCGATTTGCAGCTAAAGAATTCCAACAGTTTGCAAAGCAATGGGAATTTCAGCACTCCACCTCATCGCCGACCTACGCAAAATCGAATGGACTCGCAGAGAGATCAGTCCAGATCGCCTGTAAAGAACTTAATGAAAACGACAAAGGCAAGCAACCAAAGTGTGTGTGCATGGCAGTTCTCACCTATAGAAGCATCCCACTAAGTTGTGAGAAATCACCGGCGGAGTTATGAATAGAAGAAGAGTATCATGACGAGCGAACTCGCAACATGCCAGAACTGAAACGTGATTCTGTGCTTCAGCAAGCCACGCATAACAAGACCTGGTCAAAAGAGGGCGTTATAACTAAAAGTTAAAGTATCGCTCCTACCTCATCAAGTTGACCAATGGACACCTTCTCCGGAAAACCCGCGAATACATCAGGAAATCCAACAGGCCAGCTCCAAATCACACCGTAGACTATGTAGTGACTACGACAGCTCCTTTCCAGAAAAGTGCACGACTGTGACAACACACCTGAAGTACGTCAGGAACAGCCTGAAGAGGTGGCCGAACCCCTACGCTTGAGACCAGCAAGAACCATCAGACGGCCAAAGAGACTTATTGAGGAAGTGTAGAAACTGTTAATTTTCATGTAGGGCTCATTTGGATACTTGTCAAAAACAAACTTTTTAGCATCTTATTTTGGCTTTTTTTGAAACTCAAGCAACTGTTTTGCATGGGGCATTCTATAACAATATTAGAACAGCAAAAGTAAAAAGCCCCAAAAAAAGGGGGGTATGACAGTTTAAAGGTAAAACTGAGATAATGTATGAAAAGGTATGCTTTCGTTTTTGCTTATCTTATTGAAAACGGCATGCTAAAGGACACAAGTCCTATGATAAATAAATGCCAGTGAGAGAACATACATTTAAAGTAGTTGGCACCCATTGTACTGATGAATACATTATTTTGTATTGGGCCACATAATGTTGTGCGATCAAGATCTACGGTTCCCAAAAAATAAGTTCCCTTCACCCTAAAATT
>JAMKCH010071342.1:0-23023 GCA_023653785.1 Ophioderma brevispina
AGCAGATCTATGAAAATATTAACGTTCTATTCCAAAAAAGTCATGTTCAAAGTCTATTACGCCAAGACAACAACATATGTTAGAAATGCACTGTTTTCATGAAATCGACCATGCGGAAAGTTGTCGGTGCAATCCTGTCGCTTTAGGCCTATTGTAGAACTCTCTCTTAATCATTAAGATTTATTTTTTTTAAGTCTAACGGTGACTGAAAATTAGTGACAAAAACCTTTTGGGATTTTAAAAACAATTCCTTAGATTTCAAATATCAATCTTTAAATGATTTTATAAACGTTTTTACCTCATTTAAAGGTTTATTTCCAAATCAAAAGGACTTATTTTAGTAGCCTTTAAGGGAATTAACATTTTTAAGGCAAAAAGGTTTGTCACTAAGTCCAGTCTCGTTAGACTTAAGAGAGTAGGAAGAATACGAATTGGCCTAATACTGGGTTGATGAGGAGTTATGAAAAAAATACGGGATGCTGGAACACAAGGAGGGGTTATAAGAGAACTGTTGTGAGATGAGTGGGGTTGCAAACTTCACGGGAATTTGCGTAGGGTGAATTAGGGTAGAGAAAAAGAGAAGAGAGTACGGTAAGTTGCCGGTGCGACTGCTCCTCACACTTTTTAGGTAGAAAATAAGAATACGGTTGTTTGTTAGGCCTGACGCGTTTGAGGATGAGTTGTGAGAAAAATAGAATACGGAATGCAAGAAATTGAGTAGGCATAAGGAAAGCAAGTTTAGACATACTGGAGGTGTGATACATGATATGGGAAATCATAGGGGGCCTATATGGAGTTTAAAAATTTATGAGGAAAAAAACTATAATATGGAAAGCGGAGACCGGGCGCCGGTTATTGAAAATTGTTAAAAGATCTAGGGGACGAGAAAGAGGAAAATAATAATAACAAAACGCAACCAAAAATTAGTATGCAGGATTTCATTGTGAGAGTTCTTCTCTATCCTATCCTTTATTAGTTTTAGATAGGGGCCTGACTATCACATAGCATGAACATGCTGATTTCTGCGGGTCGGTAGCAGTTATATGGACTTCAGCATGTAAAACCAATTTCTAATTCTGACAAATTAGGCTACATATATACATTATGTTGAAACATAAGTTCTATAAAATACTTAAGCGGGACTTCAAGTAAAGTCGAGTACCATTTTCAAGGACTTGAAAAAAGATCAATAAAACGGTAAAATTATTAAAATTAGGCCCTAGGCCTAATGAAATATGAGAAAAATAGGGACTATGGGTCTGCAATCATAAATTTCGGGATAGATGGTGCCTATGACAAAGTCACTAAATTATAGTGGCGTAATCAATGGCATGATTGCATGGACGCTTGTGACATTCAGTTTGCTTGAAGCCCGTATAAAAACGACGCACTGCGCAGTACGCATGCAAGATTAACGACCAGCACAGAGTGGAGCATGTACGCACATTTTTTGTTATTGCGTCAGTTTCAAGCATTTACAACTGTGGATGCGTTGTTGCGAAAATAAACTGGCTTCATGGAGACAATGTCGTACGCCATCTACGTGATATAATCGGTGGGATAAGGAGAGAAGGAGGCCCTCTATAATCCTACTAGTAAATATTTCACCATTACAATTTTGAGTGTTTGGGTGTTTTGACAAACTACTTTTTAGTCTTCCGCCGCAAAGAGATGGACGACTATTAAGTTAGTGGCTGTCCGATTGGAGGGGTTCGACCGAAATTAAGTTTTTCCATGTTGCCAAATTACCTTTACGCCCCAGTACTTCGTATTAACCAATGGCGATGTACGGGGCGAGCAAAATTGGGCTGTTTGAAGAATATATTTGTTGAATTTAGTGGCCGGAGCAAGCAACTGCTTGAACTTTGGTTCAATTTACTGGCAAAAATATGTAGCTTATAGTTGGCAGTCGTCTAGTGGCGCTACGCTTCCGTCATCCCGGCCTACGTCACTCTGCATAAATAATTAGGTAGCTTATCGCAAATGGTGGAGCTTCAGGGGTACAGGGACTCTCCCCGCTCTATCTGTACTGTTGCTATACTATGGCACATTTTAACGGACGTTTCACGCAATGAATTTAGCTATGGCTGGGCGTGGTGGAAGTTGATATTTAAAAAAAATATGCGTATACTACTATAAATAAGTCACGATTATTTAGAAAATAAATTTGGAAGACATAAAAATAGTAATATTTGGATATTCTACGCGTCCATTTTTGGAAAAAAATAATATTCTACCCGTTAGATATTACATTTTACATACCTGAACTGCACGGTTAGAAAATGCGAACTTGAACAGTTAGCCTGGCGATTACTAGTACAGGGAACCTTTTCGTAATGTGAAATGTAAAAGTTGCTGACTCGTCTCTGACATGCCCGAAATTTCAGTTATGACTCCGTTTACTAGCGATTGCAGAGTTTATTGATACAATTTCACTAGTTTTTGGTGCTTCAAAGTTATAATTTTGAGAATTCGGATAATTTAACATGCGAAGAGTTGCTGTGTGGTTAGGGTGCCATACGAAAAAGCTGTCCGGAATGGATCGTTTACCGAATGTCCAGGGTGAATTTATGTGGCAGGAGCTACTTATCGCACAGTGGCGTGAGAAATGGGTTGCCAACTATCAAGCGACGGGAGTTGCACACTAGTACAGGGGAACCGTTACGTCGTTTGTGACATTGGGGGTCGGGTGATTCGTAAAGGTGAAATGCAAAGTTGATAAGACTCGTCTGGACATGCCCGAAATTTCAGCATGACTGGTATGACTATGTGTAACTAGTTGCACACCAACTCAACACAGTCGAGTTTGCTCGGAGGAATTTCTTAAAAGGTATATTAGTTAGTTCTGGTCAGTGGGTAGTTCTGATATAAAATGAACCCAGTATTTATTCCAGCGGTGCCCTAGAGGATATGACATGATAGTCTAGATGCCATGAAGGATTCAATGAATGATGGTTGGGTAACAAAATTGGGACGTACCTTTGTTATTATAAAATTTTACATACGGTCTATTACTCTCCATAATAATTCTTTCTGAGTCAGGGACTAGCTAGTTTGCTGAGAATAACCCCAGCATAAACTTTTGTCTTCATGATTCATCTTTTAACATTTGGAATTATAGTATATCAGCTAACGTTAACTGATATACGATAATGTCCAAATGTTTAAAAGATGAATAAGACAAAAAGGTTATGCTCAGCAGAACTAGGTTCCACTACGCCAGCATTCCCGCCAGACAGAGCCATGACAACGTGTAAAGGTTAAAAGATTGATGACTCGTCGACATGCCGAAGTTTCAGTATGACTCCGTTTTACTAGCGATTGCAGAGTTTGTGATTACAATTTCAATAGGTTTGGTGCTTAAAGTTTATTTTGAGAATTCGGATAAGTTTAACATGCCGAAGAGTTGCTGTGTGGTAGGTTGCCATAAGAAAAAGCTGTCCGGTAATGGCATTCTTTACCGACTGTCAGGGTGAATTATGGTGGCAGGAGCTGCTACTTATCGTCACAGTGGCCGTGAGAAAGGATTGCAAAATATCAAGAGACCGGGGTTGCACAATAGTCCAGGGAACAGTTACGCGTTTGTTGACATTGGGTAGGGTGATTCGTAAATTTGAAATGCAGAAGATTGAAATGACTCGTCTGACATGCCCCGAAATTTCAGTATGCCGGGTATGACTTCTGTTTGTACTAGTTGCACACCAACTCCACACAGTCGAGTTTGCTCGGAGCATTCTCTTTTAAAAGGTATGACTTCTTATCTTTAGTTTCGTGGTCAGTTGGTCGTCTGATATAAAATTAACCCAGTATTTATTTCCAGCGGGCCCTAGAGGATACTGACATGACTAGGTCTAGCAAGCCATGAATGATTCAATGAATGAGTTGTGTAACAAAATCTGGGGACGTCCCTTTTTATTATAAAATTTACATTACGGTCTATACTCTCCATCATAATTCCTTTGCTCTGAGTCAAGACTACGCCTCCTAGTTCTGCTTGAGCATAACCCCCAGCATAACCTTTTGTCTTCCATGGATTATCTTTGAAATTTGAGAACTTATCGTAATCAGCTAACGTAAAGCTGATATACGATAATGTCCAAATGTTAAAAGATGAATGAAGACAAAAAGGTTAATGCTCAGCAGAACTAGGTCACTACGCCAGCATTCCGCCAGACAGAGCCAGGCAACGCGTAACGGAAATACATAGTCTGCGCGTTACAGGCAGCAACTCTACGTGTGCGTATGTAGACGCCTTTTTCAGAAAATGATCTCGACGGCCGATTTCAGAAATGATTTGTTGCAAAGGGCCACAACGGGAGTTCAGTCGTGATTTGGGCGGAGTGTGAAAACATTAATCAAGGTGTCATGGAGTTCATTCAACAGATATGGTAAACAAACGAAATTTGACCCCAGGGGATAGGGAGAGGAAAATCAGCGTTGCTTAGGAAGAGCAGAGGAGAGGAGAGCGTTTTCATAATAAGCAAAGGGAGGATAACCAGGACACACTTGCTCGTTTTCACGCCCTGCGCAAGGAGACCCAAAAAGAGTTGCTACTATTAGAAAGTCCCACAGAAATTTCATCAATTCCGTTTGTCTTGATTCTGCACAAAAAATTCTGTTCATTCATGAAGAGTTCTTAAAACGTACTCAAGGTGGTATCCCTACTCTTAAGTCAAATGTGCTTTACATTCTGACAACCAGGTCAAAGCTAACATCCTTAATGACCAATTTAAATCCGTTTTTACAAGAGAAAAAGATACCCTTCCTAATTTAGGTACCAGTAATTACCCCACCCATGCCAACATTCAAATTTCTCTTGAGGGCGTCATAAAGTTGCTCTCCGAACTCATCCTAACAAAGCATCGGGACCAGATGGTTAGACCGCCAGATACTCAAGGTAGCTGCCGAGGAGTAGCCCCGGCCTGGTTTTATCTTTGAAAAATCCTTAGAGTTAGGTGAGCTGCCACCTTCCTGGCTTTGGCCAATATTACCCCCCCCATTTTACGAAAGGGTGATCTGATAGTGATAGACATTAGCTAGTAATTATAGGCCGGTATAACTTACCGCAATCTGCTGCAAAATTTTAGAACATATCCTACAAGCACAAAATTATGCATCATTTTGATTCTCACTCGGTTCTCACTGACAGCAACACGGCTTCGTTCTCCATCACTTGTGAATCACCGTTAATTATGACAGATGATCTTCTCAAATACTTAATGCCAGACCCAAAACTGATTTATCGTAATGGATTTCACGAAAGATCTTTGACACTGTCCCACACAATCGCCTCTTACTTAAACTAGATTATTATGGTTATTCGGAACCTGCACATTGACTTGGATGCAAATTTCTCTCATGCACCGTAAGCAAGTCGTTGTCGGGGTGATCACTCGGCTTGGGACGATTTTATTCTGCGTTCCCCAATTACGGTGCCTGGGCCTTTGCTATCCTTGTCTACATTAATGACTTGCCCCAAAACTGTACATTCAGAAGTCAGGCTCTTCGCAGACGATTTGCGTTATCTACAGACAAATACACATGATTTTGGACTGATCAACTCCAGGAGGATCTTAATACCTTGTAATTGCTGATGAGTGGCAATTGCATTTCAACACAAAAAATGTTTCGCTATGCGAAGCACTCGTGCCCGTGCTCCTAAAGTGTACGACTACAAACTGGGAAAATGACACTGGAGGAAACAAAATACCATTCATACCTCGAGTTGACATATCTCATAAGTATCTTGGAATAAATCCCCTTAACCGTATTTGTATCTACTGCTAACCGTCAATTGGTTTCATACAAAGAAATTTATATTCATGTACGAAGCAGATAAAACAACCGCTTACAGGTCTAATACGCCCTCACTTTGAGTCCGCTTCCTCCGTGTGGGATCCATACAAAAGACTCACTCAAAAATTGAAAGGTTCAACGAGGCAGCCCGGTTTTTGTTTCTAACGATTATAATAACTACAGTGTTTCTTCCATTCTTTAAGAACTTAAACTGGACATCATTAAAGGACGGAGAACAGCTGAAGCTAACCACTTTCAGATGCAAGGAGGGACTCTCCCCTGCCGTCGACGACCTCCTTCGCCGCCTCCAACGGCCTTCAGTCACCTCATTCCAACTCAATCAAATCATTACTGCAACAGATTGTTACAACATGCATTCTGGCCGCAACAATATCTTACTGAATAAACTACCGACCACTCACTACCATTTAATAAGCCAGATATCTTCAAGACGCACGTTTTTAACCACTTTAATCACAAGACTAAAATCAGCATCTTGCCGCACACCTCAACCTGTTTCCGTTTGCGCTTCACCTGGAGCGTGAACAGTATAGCTACAGATCCTATCAGATACAGAAAAGGAATTGTGACGTCATTAACAGTCCATATACTAGCAGTCAAACCAACCAATTAAGCGATCATTGTGTACTTGACGTAGGGGCCGTCCTAGTCCCAGTAACTATGACTTCAGGCAGTTTTATCTTTCACGTTATTCCCTGATTCGACTCCAAGTGAACCTACGGCGGTGGTGGAATACGAGCGTGAACTTTAGTCTCTCACGCAATCCCATTTGAGATAATATTTCAGACCACACCGGGACCGTGGGTAAATCCCAAACCATTGATAAATTTCTAATTTGAAACCAACTTCCACACAAACAGGGGGTGATTCATCCCTACAAACCACCACAAATACTCAAACACCCCATCCCAACTACAACCCATCCACGAACCAACATGATGAGCGGAAGACTTGGTTTAGTGTCCACGTTGTTCATGTATGCAAGATGTTTTTTATCCCCAAAATACACTTGCATCCAGAAAAAAGAGAAGTCTGGGAAACTTCAGGGGCATTCTCTCTGGAAAGGCAAATCTTAGAGCATGCCTCTATTCCATTTCAATGACCATGTTTATTACTTAAATGATGTAAACAGGAATGTGTTGCATAGCTTCCTTTTGTTATGGAGTTAGTAAGTGACACCTAGATACCTTTTGTCCTCCATAGCTCCAAGAAGCTACATAAGCACCCTTTATACAATCCCATACATATTAGGCTTATGCTGCTAAGATTTTTGGATTATATAACTGTCTTCAATCCCAGCCAACTCTGGGCTGAAACACACAAGGCCGCATAATCGCACTATCATGTAAAGTGATATTCGTTGAAAACCAGCAGAATGTAAACTTTGAGCATGTCGCTTTATAATGTGAACGTTTCATGTTCATCCTTCTCATGAAAACTACAGAGGCATCCTTCAGTCCTATCATATTCGTTTTGTGGTTTGCAGTCCAGTCATTTCTGCATTTATTTTGATTTATGTTGAATGGGGCTTGATGCCATTGTCCTACAAATACCCTAACCCTAAGCCAAAAATTCAAAAAATTTTCGTTACCAGTTAACAGTTCCGCAGAATGAATTGTGACCTGACAGCATCACACCAATGCAAGTACACATGTGCGTCAATGGGGTTGTTGGTTTCTGAAATTAAACTATGTAGCCAAAGGTTACATTTCACATGTTAAAGAAATTTTGTAGAGAAATATCAACAGAACAAAATAACCGAGGGCCCAATTTCAAAGTTGATGGCAAAAGGAGGAATTCTTTTAGTATAAATTTGTCATGTGCCAGATGATTTAATTTGAATTTGAGATGCATACGTACTTAACATTGGTGTGATGTTGTCAGATCACTTCTTTCTCAGGCATTTAACAAGATGCATGAGGAAGATGAAATTATTATTCTGCATATATCAAATTTTGGATACTGATTGACAAAATACCACTGAATCCAGTGCCATTTCTTTTTTCTCTCTCTCACTTATTTGCATGCTCTCTCTCTCTCTTTCTCTTTCTCTCTCTCTCTCTCTCTCTGTCTGTCTCTCTCTCTCTTTCTCTCTCTCTCTCTCTCGGTCTCTCAAATTTGGATCACATTAAACCTTCCACCTTGGCTACAAATATGAATGAAAAACAAAACACTTTTGCTGTGTCAAAATAGCCTACCATGATACCCCAAAATGAATTGCAAATTATCTTGGTGATTAAGGTGGATGGCCCGATTTAAGTATATACATTTTTTGTCTTGATAGATTAGCCTTCACCTCAAAATTCCATCTGTAAAGTTTCGCGCCAATATTTCAATCCGTTTTGATTTGAGAGCTGAAAATGTGTTTTTGTAATCCTCATAGAGTACTTTGTAAAATTAATATTGGTTGACCAAAATGGAGCATATTGTTGCTCATAACATCCAAACCAAACATCTTTTAGCCCTAAAATTTCACAGGGTAAATGAGAAAAATAGTAGCTTTCCTCTGATACCAAAATGTTGACCACTTCCGGTAAAATCTGTGGTCCCTGGGGACGAGGCTATTAGCAATTGGACTATGGACCTTTAATGGAGTAAGAGCTATCATTTTGTGGTATGTCAAAGTTTCATACATGACAAACGGTCTAGACCGAGCACCAAACCTAGTGAAAATTAATGTGTTTTAAATTTACTCAGAGAGTAATATTGCTTGTATTTGAGGTCAAAATTTGAATGCCTTTTGTGGTTTTTGTTATTGCAGCTTATCATCGGTGATTTCTCACTGAGTCTAGAACAAGCCAAAGCCCAAATGGCAATGTGGGCCATATTTGCCGCCCCGCTACTCATGTCAAATGATTTACGGTCCATCGCTCCAGAATACAAGGACATCTTACTCAACAAAGATGTGATAGCAATAAGCCAAGACAAAGCTGGAGAAATGGGCAAGAGGGTGCTGCAGGTAAGTTGATATTTCTTTGTTGCCATGACAATGGACCGATTCAAAAATCTCAAAATGTCAATGTGATGATTAAAAATTCCAGATTAGTGATCGCATTTTTGGATGATTATTGAGTTAGGATTTTGTCAATAGGATTTTGGTATGAACATATGGTCTACACTATCTGCTCTTACTTGGATAATACCCACTGCAGCACCTGCTTTAGTAATTTGCATCTAGTGACATTCATAACAATCATAGGTGGGATCATGTTGTTTTGTGGTTAAGCTGCTTACCTCTAATGCAAATGGTCCCTGGTTTGAATCTCGATGGGACCAATGTTTACAGGGATTTAACTGGGTTCTCAACAGTTCTGGATTTAATTGTTGAAGATCTATAGATTAAATATCAGGATTCATACTTGGATAATACCCACTGCAGCACCTGCTTTAGTAATTTGCATCTAGTGAAATGCAGAACAATCATAGGTGGGATCATGTAGTCTTGTGGTTAAGTTGCTTGCCCCTGGTGCAAATGGTCCCCGGTGTGATTACCGATGGGACCGATGTTTGCTGGGATTTAACTGTGTTCTTAACAGTTTTGGAAATGGTTGGAGATCTATTAACCCGGGAGCTAACAGACATTTGTAACACATCTCAAGTACAAAAGGTTTGAGTGATTAAATATGTTGACAAACTGACAGGGACCCCTGAAACGTGATTCTTAAGTGCAGCAAATGGTGCCGTAAGGAGAGGGGGACAAGACAAAGTTTGTACAGGGGTCAAATTTTTTAATTGATCCAATCATGTTGAAAAGTATACCATTTTATTTGTCTAACCACAAGGATTCAGGAAAGGTATAGTTTGTACTATATACAACGTAAAGTTTAAGAGTTATAGGCTAAAACAGCAAAAATCAATAAAAAGGGTCAATTTCAGTTGTACAGGGGTCAAATTTAAAAGTTGCTCCGATTTAGATAAAAAATGGTGCAAATTATTGATGGAGTTCATAAGATCAAAATAAGGAATAGTTTTGACTGTCTAAAATATTTAGTTACCGATGTAGGGGGCACAGAAGGTCAACGTCCATTGCATTCAATGGGGCTTGACCTTGTTTCCCCCTACTTTCTTAAGGAAGCATTTGAGACACTCAAAACTATTCATTATTTTGATCCAATGAGCTCCACCAATAACTTGCACCATTTTTTATCCAAATCGGAGAAACTTAAAAATTTGACCCCTGTACAACTGAAATTGACCCTTTTTATTGATTTTTGCTGTTTTTAGTCTATAACTCTTAAACTTTACATTGTAGATAGTACAAACTATACCTTTCCTGAATCCTTATGGTTAGACAAATAACATAGTATACTTTTCAGTACGATTGGATCAATTTAAAAATTTGACCCCTGCACAAACTTTGTCTTGGCCCCCTCTCCTTAAGGCACCATTTGTGGCACTTAAGAATTATGTTTCAGGGGTCCCTGTCAGTCTCTCTACATATTTAGTCACTCAAACATTTTGTACTTGAGATGTGTTACAAATGTCTGCTAGCTCCGGGGCTATATAGATTGAATATCAGGATTCTCCTCTCCCCCATGTTTAATTTGGATTTGGACAAACGAACCATGAAAGCATCCCGTCCTTTGGAGGAGTCATAAAGCCATCTGTCCCATGCATAAAGATGAATACCGGTATGTGTAAATTGCAGTTGGTTTCTAAAAGGTTATTGTGTTCACCTCTGGCTGGCCCAACCTGTCTTGCAGTTAATTACAGACCCATTGGAAATGAGCGTGTAGAAGCTTTCTTGGCTTATCCAGGACAATGGTCTAAATGATCAAATTAAATCAAAAGTCATTAGGGGTGTGTAGTAGCTGTAAGTCGGCTTACAAGCTTTGCCTTCTTAGATTGTCACCTTTGTAGGGAAGTTGCCATGCCTCAATATTAAGAGTGGATGATAACCTTCAATTTCATCACAGTATCAATTAACAGAGTGGTTGCTGTCTAATGCAGCAAAGCTCTGCATGTTTGAGAGCAAGTGACTGACCATAGTCATTCATATATATCCCACTGAAAAAATGACTGTCAAATTTCTTCCAATTGGATGTATCTGTGTATTTGAATAGTACATTTTGAGATTTTAATGTCCATCCATTGTCAATAAAATGGAGCCAAGAGTCCTTTACTAACCCTTTCAACTGTGGTAGATTCTGTATAGGTTATAAAGCATAAGTCAGTGGATTTTGAGATGGCTTCCCAAATGATCTGCAGTCAATTGGGATGCCATCTCAAAAACAAGTGACTTAAGACTAGACTTGTTGGGACTTATTTGAATGCTTTTTTCATGCTGATTTCAAATACGGTTATGGGAATGTATAATTTTTACATTTTTGATAGATATGAACCATTTTATGCTCTTGAGTGACTATAAGCATCTGCAGGGTCAATAGGATTATTAAGAACTCCATACCTAAAAACCAGAAGGTGACAATTTTGAGTTGCAATTATTCCATCAGAATTTGATTTTGTGTCTATTCAATGAGACAAATTTGAAGAACTACCAAATACAAAGCTGAAAATTGCAAGATGATTTGTAATTTTGCACTGAAATGCAAATTACAATTAAGTGATAACTACAAGCTTGTATTTTAAAGATTTGTTGATTTTCTTTTCCTCGTTACATAACTAGCAATTGTTTACATGCATATTGTTGGAGAAGAAATAGTTGACAGGACTCTTGGCCCATTTCTTCAAATCCTGAATGTTGTTACAGATGACATGAAATTGACTACATGCACAGAGAAATTTGTTCCTGCATAATTCCAAGACCAACTGGACTTCCATCATAAGAGTAGATCTGGTGTTTCTAGAGTTTTTAGTTATGTTCTTCTAGATGAATATAAATTGGGGAAACAAATTTAAATTTCTCGGTGAGTGTGATCAAAAGTTCATCTCATCTGTCCTTATGTGCTTATTATGTTATTATCAAAGTACTTTGAAAGGTAGTTCAGTGGCATTATTGAAATGTATTCGAAATGAAACTCAGTATAAGGCTGGATTCAAATCTCATATCAGCCAAGTTTCCTTCTCTCAAAGTCATTTAAATTTGTAAGAAGTTAAAGGGCATTTTGTAATGCAGAGGTTCGTTCCCTGGTTTATCCCCACAAATGAGATTTTATATTATCTGAACCTAGTAATGCTACATGCAATAGACCACGTCACCCCTATGTCTACAAACACAAATTAATACCTGGTCACTTGATATGCTTGAGGTAACACACCATATAAGCACTGTTCACTGGTTTGAGTTGGATTTGTCACAAGTTCTAATAGCACAGTCCCTTAGCAGTGGGCAGCAGCAACAGCAGCAGGCAACTGCCTCCTCCATTTCAGTGACATAGGAGGTGACATGATTGATATGCGTAGTAGATTTCCTGTGCAAAATATCCAGAGTTATGTAAAGTGTCAGTTTGCCTATGGAACACTGCATTAAAATATATGCTCATAACACTGCAATGCACCCTTGGAATCAACTGAAACTTAGGAAATTAGCATTTTTTGCAATATATACTGATCATTAACTAAAAAGAAGGTGATAAAATGAGGACTGAGTAGCATGAGATTTCAATCTATCCCAATCCAAAATCCAGTTGAACCTCAGTTGGAAGGGTTAAAATTACATATTAGACCAACTCGGTTGAACTGGTTTTAACCAGGTTCAGCTAGTGATTTTGACATCCAGTTCATCCCACTTAAATTCATGTTGGGTGAAACCAGTCAGAAGTCCAATTTTTGCATTTTTAACCAATTGAAACACATTAAACTGTTGAATTAAGTAATCTAAGTTTACCTGGAATTAAGAAATGGGTTATTTATATTTTAACAATTAATGCCATTGGACATACCTCTAAAGTGCCTTTCATTAGATTCAAAAGATGATTTATTTTAGATGGCAGCATAGAACTAACAAAACTAAATTCACATGTCTAAGTACACAAATCAGTGATCTGTATGTAAATTCACCAGTGGTTACATAATTCCTTTTGGCATGTATTACTACCATAGGGCTGTCTATTTTTTTTTTTTTTTTTTTTTAAGTTGTGATATTCCATGTGACTAATATTTTCATGAATGGTTGTAACTTATGAATAGAATACATCCTCCTGCTTCTTTTGATACCAAATTTATGGGGTTATGGTGCATGGATGACTGCACAGGGGGCAATTACTGAAACCATGTCCAATTGTGATTGCGCCAATTAAGCCATAGGTAGTAATAAGAGATGAAACATCACATGATTCGAACCAGTGGTTTGATTCGAACCAGTGGTTTTATTGTGTACATTGGCGCAATCACAATTGGACATGGTTTCAGTAATTGTCCCCTGTGCAGTCACCCATGCACCATAGCCCCATACATTTGGTATCAAAAGATGCATGAAGATGTACTCTAATCAAATGTTTATAACCATTCATGAAAATATTAGTCACATGGAATATCACAGCTTATCAAGGAAGTGTATACTTTTTTTTGACTCACGCGGTAAAATCCAGTTGAACCTCAGTTGGAAGGGTTAAAATTACATATTAGACCAACTCGGTTGAACTGGTTTTAACCAGGTTCAGCTAGTGATTTTGACATCCAGTTCATCCCACTTAAATTCATGTTGGGTGAAACCAGTCAGAAGTCAGAACCAATTGAAACACATTAAACTGTTGAATTAAGTAATCTAAGTTCACCTGGAATTAAGAAATGGGTTATTTATATTTTAACAATTAATGCCATTGGACATACCTCTAAAGTGCCTTTCATTAGATTCAAAAGATGATTTATTTTAGATGGCAGCATAGAACTAACAAAACTAAATTCACATGTCTAAGTACACAAATCAGTGATCTGTATGTAAATTCACCAGTGGTTACATAATTCCTTTTGGCATGTATTACTACCATAGGGCTGTCTATGCTGATGTTAATAGGGTGGCTGTTTTGAGGTCATAATTCCCATAGTCTACTGTGTAAACTGGCACAAAATGCGCCATATTGTACCAGAAGTGATAGCAGGAGACCGTAATGGTAGCGGCTAGTTAGGAAATACATGTGCATTTTGGAATGTCTATTAGTAACGTTGCATTCAATTGAAATTTAGACCAAAATCTGACCTACCCGGTCACAAGCAAGGCAGATAATGCAATAATGTTGATGCTTTTAAAATCACCTTGAACCATGTGAGCGTGAAAATTAATTTGTACCTATCAACACTTCTTGCATTTTTATTAAAGGAAATATGTCAAGATTTTTGTCAAGCTCAGTTTGACTTACATTCATAAAATATATGTACATACATCACGAATTCCCGAAAAAATAATACAATTTGATGTAAAATTAACAAAATATTTTTTTTTTTTTTTTTTTTGCTGATGTTAATAGGGTGGCTGTTTTGAGGTCATAATTCCCATAGTCTACTGTGTAAACTGGCACAAAATGCGCCATATTGTACCAGAAGTGATAGCAGGAGACCGTAATGGTAGCGGCTAGTTAGGAAATACATGTGCATTTTGGAATGTCTATTAGTAACGTTGCATTCAATTGAAATTTAGACCAAAATCTGACCTACCCGGTCACAAGCAAGGCAGATCATGCAATAATGTTGATGCTTTTAAAATCACCTTGAACCATGTGAGCGTGAAAATTAATTTGTACCTATCAACACTTCGAATCATGACATTTTCCTTTAAATGTAGATGTGTGAACTCCTGATGGCATGTGATTGATAGCTCAAAGTTACAGGAAATGCACATTTAAAAAAAAATCCAAGTGGACTACGACAGTAGTTGGATTCTCTGTACAGTTTGAAATCTATAACAGATTGTTTCACTCTTTAAATAAGAGTTAATTTGAAAACAAGGTAAACCGTGTTAGGATAATATGCTCGGCAAAACCTAATAGATCACTGATCTGTGTATTTGGAGAATAGAATATAACATGCAAAGTAGCAATGATTTAACATGATCATCTGTACAAGATGACCAATGGCTTAAAGGTGGGTGATCCAATTGACAGGCTCATATTCTACTTCACCCCATCAAGTTCAAGATTAGGGTCTCAGAAGAAAGCTCTTTTTTCTCATAACTAATGAGAAATGTTTAGATGGTATGAACAAAAAAGGTCTCCAATTGTATATGACCACACCATTACCATACATGCTGTTCTATATGGGCTAACATTTTGCTTCTATATAATATCCAAAATCGATGTAGCCCCTTAGCTAATAATTTGGAATCTGTTTTGTTGATATGCGTCCTTGTGAAGTAGAAAACTTGATATGAAGAAATTGGACCACCCGCCTTTAAAATGACATTCAGTGATCTGGTATACTGATAAAGCATAGGCCTATAATACCAAGACTGTTAACATAGAGACTGATGCCCATAACTACATAGCCCAATCACTGAAAACTCAAAATGACAAATTTCAAGAAAACTTGAGTGAAAGTGATAACAGCTTAGGCCTATGTATTTTATCAGTAACAGTAAGTAGTTGAGTTTATTGCAAAATCTTCCACACTGGATCATTTCCTTGTTGCATGTTTTGAGAATGGGACAGGGGGATTGTTACAGTTGATTATTCTGTTTGAAATCCATACTCCTCTCTTTGGAAGAAGTAGCTTAAATCTTCCACAAAAAGTTACGTAATTCAAACAATTTTTTCACTTTGTGGAATACTTCATTGGAGTATTCAGCAGAGGGAATGTGGATTTCAGTTGTAGTTTAGGTTGTTCCCCTTGAAAACCATCCTCTTCTATGGAAGACTATACCTAAATGGTCATGTGAGTGCCAGAACGTTGTAAGAGCAATGGCTGCCATGTGATACATCTATGTGCTGTCATGTATTAGAATAACTCAATTTATCTTTCCTTGAGTCAGTGGCTATCCAAATTATTCTTCAGGTGTTTTCAGGTGACACAGTCACCTGAAGAATCATTTGAAGAGCCACTGGTCAAAGATTGGGCATAATTAATAGTATGGTCGATGGGAAGTACTGACAAATGGCAGCTATTGCACTTCCAACCATCTTGCACTTATGTGACAAAATATTCACAGGGGTTACAGATTTCAAATGGAATAGCCCATGTTAACTCACCTTAGCTGCATGATGCTTTCAATATGGTGGCTGTCAAGATTGATGTTGGTTTCTTACTAGATAGTACTTCATTTGTGTTGCTATGCATATTGCAAAATAACCTGCAACTAATACACTTTGATGTCTGCTCTGTCCCTGCACAGTTGAGCATGTTTGTTGTGTGCCCATTTTGCTGCATGCATTGTAGTGTGCTTGTGTGTCATTGATGGTGGTGGTTCTTGACTAATTCTTGACTAACTCATGGATTTAACTTTACAACAGTGTTTTACTCTTACCTTTCACATGAGCATCTTTAGGGACCAATTTAAAATGTGGGTATTTAGTTCTGTGAATGCCAATAGTTGTATAACAGGAGAGAATAAATCCCTTAATTAGACTTTATGATGAAGTATATTATTGATATTAGCCTTTTTGTGAGCTATCTCTTGGGGACAGAGGATTATTATATTCATGGTCATAATTTTTGTGTCGTCTGCAAGAATTGCAAAAAGCACTTATCGATTAATCTGGTCAGGTGTGTGTTAAATGTTAACCCTTAATATATTACATGCCATATGAGTTCCATAAGGTCTACGATGATGTAACGTGGTGGAAAGGAGGGGGTGGGGTGACATGATGGTGACCTCATGTGACCTCGGTGACCTCATGTGACCTTTGGCCCCATTCACAAACCGTGACGGCAGATGACACTCACGGTCCGGGGACCGCAATGTATTTTTTGACTGTTTTTGTGTCAAAATACTTCTGCGTGATGTGCTGCGTGTGATGTAGTATTTCTCTTACGCATTGTCATGGTGTTGCATGGTAGAAGCACATGCATATTCTAAGGTTCAATGGAATCTAAATCAAAAGTATAGTAACTGACTAATTAAAACTCTGTACACAGACTGTTGTTGAATTTGGTGCAGCTAGAGTTGTAATGAGTCATGTCATTTCAATTATTTTTAGGCTAAATTGAGTTGAGTCAAGTTCTTTGTTTTTACTGGCTTGTATTTAACAGGTGCATCATGACTTGTCATACTTGACATACATGTAGATACTGTAACAGAATAAAACCCAATATGTTACTATGATGTGGCACAGTGTAACTTGTCAGTTTACTATCAATAGGAGTGGGCTATACAGGGGTGAAAAATCATTTTTTTGTCATTTTATTTTTGCAACAGTTTTTTTGTATTCCATTTACTCTATCTCAACATGAAATGACAAAATTTTTCACCTGGGGTTTTTTTTTTTTTTTTTTTTTCTCACGGTCCGGGGACCGCAATGTATTTTTTGACTGTTTTTGTGTCAAAATACTTCTGCGTGATGTGCTGCGTGTGATGTAGTATTTCTCTTACGCATTGTCATGGTGTTGCATGGTAGAAGCACAGGCATATTCTAAGGTTCAATCATGGAATCTAAATCAAAAGTATAGTAACTGACTAATTAAAACTCTATACACAGACTGTTGTTGAATTTGGTGCAGCTAGAGTTGTAATGAGTCAAGTCATTTCAATTATTTTTAGGCTAAATTGAGTTGAGTCAAGTTCTTTGTTTTTACTGGCTTGTATTTAACAGGTGCGTCATGACTTGTCATACTTGACATACATGTAGATACTGTAACAGAATAAAACCCAATATGTTACTATGATGTGGCACAGTGTAACTTGTCAGTTTACTATCAATAAATAATTGCCCTGTGTAAGCACACCCTCGTACACTGCTGCTTTCTCAAAATGAAAATAAAACCTGTCAAATTTACTTCTAATTTTTAATGCTAGTACTTAAATATTTATTGAAGGCCTATAGCATATTTTCACAAGCAGAATATTATAAGCTATCAAATTATAAATGCTATTTCTTTTCTTAAAAAGCATGACATATAAATAAAGACAGCATAGGTCAATTCACCGTACTATACCATCTAGGTTTGTGCCTTTGTGTTATTGGAATAAAGCACAGTCATCTGTGTGTATGATCTTGCTTTAAGTCATTAATCATGGTAGACACATAGATGCGGGTGGACACCTAAACAGTGTTTAGCATATGCACATATGCTCTGTCCACCTAGAAATATGAAGTAATTGATACTTCCTACGGAAGTCTCCCAATTAATACTTCAACATTGATAAACCGGTTACTTTGTATCTGTGTAAGAGGATAAGTTCCCATGCTGCGTCTTTATTTGCTCAACAGCTTTCTTTCGCTCTTAAATAACTCTGACTAACAGCATATGTACAATAAGAGAAGATACCAGTAGCTTCCCCACAATGCATTGCTTCCATTGGAAGTTTTTGTACAGGTTGCATGTGGATCGTGAGAGATGAAACGCTCTTAAATGCAAGAGTTTGTGATCAGTACTATCGGTTTAGCCATGTTTCATTCACTAACGACCCACAAATCGTACTTGTACAAAAACCTCCATTGGAAAGCAATGCATTGTGGGAAGCTATCGAAATCTTCTCTTTGTACACATTATGGCATAAATGCATAACGACCACCCGTGGCGGAGCCAGACCTCTTTTTCGGGGGGGGGGGGCAAATGGGGGGGGGCAAAAGTGAAATTTTTTTTTTAAGATTTTTTAGTTTTTTAAATTTTTGATTTTTAACCAATTGTGCCCAAAAATCGCTGATTTTCCCCACATTTTGGTTCTGTTGGCCCCAAATCGCTGAATTTTGCCCAAATTGTTTTTTTTTTAAAATTTAATTGGGGGGAAGGGGGGCACACTAGAGGTTCAAGAAAAAAAAAAGTGGGCGGGGGGAGGGCAAAAGCACCCCTGTGGCGCCGCAACTATCTACATCATTGTGTAGTTCTTAATTCAGGCTGGACAGAGTAAAGGTAATGCTTTTAAATCAGTGGCAACTTTTATAGGAGGGACAACTTTGCAATGTCACAGTCAACTTCCACTTTTGTTTAGTTTCAACATGATTTGTATACAGATCAGGTATTCATCATGTTGATGGCAATATAGCTATGCAGACTGCAGTTTCTTGGTTGACAGTGGTTGGTTTTCATTACTGTGCAGATCAAGTATGTGTTACCTAAAGAGGACCATTGACTTAGAGGTGATCAGAGATTATTCGACAAATATATTTTGGGTGTATTAATTAAAAATAGTCAACTACAACCAAGATAGTCACCTGAAATGCCCAATTCCAAAGTTGAGAGTCATGTCCATGCAGTAAACATTTATGTGTGTAGTATACAGGGCCATAGGCTATTGTGTAGTACAAAAATTCTGGATCCGGAAATTTATAACGTGGAGTGATTTCTCTATGAAGGACATCGATTGAGCTTATCTATTTCACACGTGATTAGTATATGGAAAAGCATTATGTATATACAAAAAACACAATTGTTTGAAACTTGAGGGCGCCCTCGGGAAATATCTGAATCCAGCCTGTAATGGTTATAGAGGATAATTGACGAGCCATTTGGCATCGCTAACGTCTCGCAGCTGAATTTCCCTTTGCGTCGGCACTTGCGAGTTTGCAGCTGCTGCGTCGAACATCTTCGGTTTGATGCGCATAATGCAAAGGTTAATGTCCACCGCCGCGAAATTTAAAGTTCGTGAAGTTTAGCATTGTTAGTGCTTTACATTGTTCTGTGCCATTTTCTTGTAATTTTTCGTCCATTCTACACCGCTTCGGGGCTTCCATCATGACTCAATCCGGAAAAGCGGGCACGCTTTTCCAAAACGAAGGCTTCTGAATCGCATCTGTTGTTTCAGTGCCGCAGTAAGCGTCGAAAAATTTCGGAAAAATGGAGAGCCGAAGACACAAGAGGACAATGTGTTTTCTATAGACGGGCGCGTATATTGAAGTACAAGAGGTCATCCAACAGCTAAAGAGAGGATGGGATAATGTCGAAATGAGCGAGAGCTCACAAATTTAATTGACGAAACCATTGTAGGCCTTGCAAGTGTATTCAGGATAAGCTGCAAGGTCTGTGAATTGAAAAAATGCGGAAATGCCTTTTTTTTTAAAATGATAATGCGAAATGCGGGAATTGTATATTGCATTTGGCCCACTTTTTCCCATTTTCGCCGCTTTTCCATTTTTTTCTGAATATTTTTCAAGTGAGCAAAAAACCTAAAAAAATAATGCGATAAAAGACCAATTTTAACAAAAACTTGTTTTTCTTGGCCTATTAATGACACAAAATTGCGGGGACATTCCATACGTCATGCTGAACATTTGATCACAGGGTACAAATTTTCGCTAGTTTTGGCTTGATGATTTAAACGATAGGCCATGTTCTGACATTCATTTTTTGTGGGGGAAAAATGGACAAAAAATCTCATGGCCCCACCAATATATTTTCAACTCTATACAACGAACAAGCTCTCCAAGTTGCATGAGTTGTATTTTTTTGGCATACTTATATAAAACTGTACAAAAGTGTTTATTAGTATTATTTGGTATTAAAATAAATATAATAACATCATGTATATCGAACTGCAAAGGTTGTTTTGTAGTATATTGATCTTCTTAAAATAAATTCTTTTCTATCTCCTCTCTCTCTTCTTCTTCATCCACATTTTCTCAGAACAGAGCTATTCAGAAATCCCGAATAAAGCAAAGCGAATTATCTGGCGGGGATTGTGAGTAACTACAGCTCGGTTTTGGCGGGTTTAACTGGCGTGGGTTGCTCAAATTACGTGCGTCGATACGCAAGCAAGACTGCGCCCTTGCATAGTTAATGACGACGCATATACAACAAAAAAATGATCTTTTTTATGGCCTATTTCGTTGTTGTTCTCGAAAACTAAGTCGGTGACACCCACTTTTTATTTGGTGCGCCGAAAAGATCTAATTGACGGTTATAACATAAGTAGAAAAATCAAAACTCGGTCGATTTGTTTTTATTTTCTGCATGGAAAACGGCAAACATATTTTCCGTTTTTCCCATAGAGCTCTGTACAAATTTTTGAAAGAATACACTTTTTAAACAGCCTATAGCTCAAGAACGAAGTCGGTGACCCCCATTTTTTATTTCAATTTGTCACTACATCAATAAAAATACATATATCCAAAAAACATAAGGAAACGATCGACTAATTTTAGAATCCTCGTATAACCCTAAGATAAACAAATATACATGTCTTACTGTTAATTTACAGTCTTACTGTTAAAGGTGCAACAAGAGATTTTGAGCTCGCTCCTTAAACAATTTGTAGTTATTTCATTATAGGATTAGACACCCAAAGAATCTTACCTTTTATTTGGCATAGAAATGTCTTGAAAGTGAAGAAAAAAGGTACTTTAATTTGCTCATATTCATTATCAAAAACATTAAGCTGATTTAGTATTTGCTCCTATACAAAAATAGAAATTTCACATTTTGTACCAAAGAAATGTTTTCAGCTTAGTCCTTTCAGGCCCCAGGGGTATTTTTGATGGAAAGATTACAATCAATGCAAAATTAGAATTTTCAATATTTTTGGGACACCTGATATAGAGGGGGGCTATAGAGGGTCAATATTTGGGTCATAGTTCAGAGCACTTCGAACACAGGCTAGAAATGATGACTTTAATGATGATATTCCCAATTTTCGACGAAAAAAAAAATAAAAAGTGCGAAAACAGGGGCCCCACGAAAAATCCAAAATGGCCGCCAAAAGTGCCAAAAATCATATTTTTGACCATAATGATAAGCTTTGTTTATAACCTTAATTTTGTGGCAATACCCATGTTTTTGGCATGCAAGGAATCATTCTATGCAACTTTATCTCACCACAGTACTTTTCGTTTTCTCGATATGGCAATTTTAGCTTAAAATTGGACTGCGAGGGCCTTTCCAAAAAGTTACATATAGTATCAAAAGTTTTCAATTTAACAGTGGGGCCATTAATCAGAATGTTGATTCATCATTTTTTTTAGATTGGAGGTGTAAAAACACTTGCCATTTTCACGTGGCATCAATTTAAAATTTGACAGAAAACACTCTCATGGAATTACCAGGGGTCAACGAACTTTTCTACGTGGGGATTCAATGGAGGGAATTTTTATGACAATAAAAAGCCACAGTGTAAACAGAAAACACCACGCAAGTCAAATTTTCAGCAAGGGTTCATAATGAAAATCTCTTCAAACTTTTTGAATGCAAAATCAATATTATCAATCGGAGGCGCATTTATGGGACAGCGCCCTAAGAGCTCAATTTAAGCAAAAACAGCATATTTCAGGAAACAAAAGGCTATCGTGAGATGAAAGGTGCATAGGCATGATTCCTAATACCCAAACATGGGTATTTGCCACCAATTAAGCAAAATAAGCAAAAAATAACGGAGGTTATGGTCAAAAATCAATAGTTTGACAATTTTGGCGGCCATTTTGGATTTTAGATGGGGCACCCTGGTTTTCGCACTTTTTTTAATTTTATTTCTCGAAAGTGTGATCCCGGGTGATTAAAGTCATCAAAGGAGCCTGTGTTCGAAGTTGATTTGAACCATTGGGACCTGATAGCCACCTCTTAATGATATGTGAAATCTCTTGTGGACCTTAATTACTAGAAATACTGGCTAATAAAAGGACGTAAGAAGATCTCTCCTAGTGTGGTAGATGAGGATCTATTTTTCTGGGTGTAGGCTCTGAATAGAACTTACTGCAAGGCTTGTGATTCAAATTACTTCCTATCAGAAGCTGCTATGTAATCTGAAGTTTTCTTTTAAATGGTAAACCAAGTGAACTTTCTCTAAAGAAAAAACTGAAAAATTTTGTTAGGTACAAACTCCAATGTGTAATGAGAAAGGACAAAGCATAAATTCTCGTATGTTCAATCTCTGACATTGCAGAGAAAGGTACTATTACTATACCTCTGTTGCCATATAGGCATTGGTAATTGGTGAATGGATAATCTAAATACATCCTATAGAAAATCGTAGTATTTGTGCAAATCAAATGGCAAAACATTGATACATGAAACATAAAAGAGGTAAAAACAAAATTAACAACGCAGAGGACATTCACATATTTCATACTTAAATGGTTGAAGCTTTATCTGTAACTGTTTAAATGAAAATGACCATGTATCAGTTTGGCCCCACCCCGCTCAGAACACTCCTCCCCCAACCCCCCGCAAGCCCCCAAATAAACTGGACCGTTTGTACAGTGTTATGGAGAAAGACCCAAATTTTCCCATA